>CABFVX010004758.1:0-60413 GCA_902151425.1 Timema shepardi
TGCTTTCTTCAGTTACCGTCAATTGGGGGCTGGCGCTGAAGCGACTCTTCACTTCCTACGACCATTGACCGGGCCCTTAAGATATTAAATGTAAATGTATTTTTGACACATGCTTATTAAACATATCGTTACATCCACACATTATTTAACTACATTCAAAACCTCTTCGGTGGCCGCATGGTCTAGGTCGTCACTGTCACAATGGACTATAATGTCGATGAAGGGGAGGTTGAGGTTCTAATCTATGTTAGGGGTTCTGAAGGTGGTTTTCCCTAAATGTATTTCCCCTATCCCTCCACGCAAATGCGGGTAAACGTCTTCTAAACATGCCCGTGCTAATCCCTAAAACCATTATCGTAGTTATTAAGTACATAAGGACGAGTGGTAAGACGCGGTGCTAAAAACATTAAAAAAATAAACACGTACTAAGAACCAGGGTTCTCTTGACACGTGTGTAGTCTGACAAACTCGGTCACTGAGACGGGACGGATGAAATGTAATGCGCAACTTTTAACGCAGACAGGACCATTTTTAAAACACATCTTTAGGAGACAGTAATAACTAATAAATAACATAAGGACAGTATTTGACAATTACAAAAGTGAGTAAAACTATCTTAATATGTTAATACTACAAGTAATGTCCGTTTTGATGGATATCGATACAAAAATAATAATACAAATAAGTAGGTTGTGTTAACAATGTTGATCGAAAAATGTGTGTTAGTATTTTTTAGAAGAAAAAAAATAACAAAGCTTCCAAAGTTTTGGTTTGTTTATTATAACTTAGCTCAGGCTAAAACACACCGGTTCTTAAAAAGAGTTATCGTGGTTTAAATGTAACTATTTAGATAAGAAGATATAACTTGCAACAAGACCATTTATTCACTTTTAACTTGTTCGAATTTCATTGTTTTTCACGATTTTTATCTATCAAATGATTTTTTTTCTATCCAGGTCGGTGGTTTCCTGTACTGACGAGTCACCCCCTCTTTAGTTTGAATTACTGATGACGGGGATATCAGGGTTCGATCCCCAGTCTAGTGTATTGATGGTGGCTTGATTTACCACTCCTCCTACACGTAGATTCTGGTACATTTCCTTAAAACTCTTCCTTCCTTAGCCCTATTCCATTAATGTAAATATGCAGATAGCCCAAACGAGTACTAATACGCGGTGCACAAATAAATACAATGGATTATTTTCCATCGCGTTTTATTACCTGTTCAGGCTATTTTCATTTAATTACACTAACTGGGTAGGGATTCGTAAAGTTTAGTTTTGAGGAAATGTATCTACATTTAAGTGAAGATACTAGGACAATATTTAGCTAAGACCACCCTCAATACACCTTACTGAGATTTAAACCCCATCCTCCTCGTTTCACCAACAAACTAATTAAGTTCGGCATTTATTCGCTTGCCCATCAATGCCATTTTTTTAAATTTACTGTATTCATAAGTGCCTTGTAATGTAATAAGTGGGGGTTCTCTTAATGGTGGTCGAACAGCGACCCACGCGCACTACATTTGGTCACTGTCGACCGGAAGTTCGGGGATTGAATCCCAGCTTGGTTCACTGAGTAGTAGTTTTCTCAACCTCGTTTTTTGTTGGTTTTGTCCACAGTGTCCCGTTTGGGCTATGCACATATTTACATTAATGTTCCACACTCGAACATGGTCAAAACCTATGTTATAAACTAGTTTCATCTAAATAAACAATATCAACATTCCAAATTACTTATTTCAATATATTATATTCTTCTACTTCCTCCATCAGAATCGGAGCTACACAACAGTGAATCAGTCGTGTTAAGGCTGGCAAAATAATAGAATATAGATGAAACAATTTGTTTTAAATAGGTATTAAGTCAAAATCATAGATGATCAAAAGGATATTTTGAATTTCTACATATAATAAAAGTTTATTGTAGAAATAGGTCTTTATTCATTGTCCTGTGGTGACATAAGACTATAAGCTTTAGAAGTATTGATTTGTTGCCTAGTGTTAATATTGTATCTCAAAGGTTTTGTTGGATTCGCCTGCTAGTAGCGAGAGAAATTCACTGTGGATCTCGTAGGTCTTGATTTGTTGCCTAGTAGTAAGATAAGCAGGCAGTATATCTCGAAGGTCTTGATTTGTTGCCTAGTAGTAAGATAAGCTGGCAGTATATCTCGAAGGTCTTGATTTGTTGCCTAGTAGTAAGATAAGCTGGCAGTATATCTCGAAGGTCTTGATTTGCCGTCTAGCGGTAAGAGAAGTTTATTGTAAACCCGAGAGGTATTAGTTCGTTACTTAGTGGTAATAGAATTTGACTGAAATTATAAAGATCTTGATTCTTTCCTTGAGATACCAACAAGGCCCTAGTCAGGGGAGGGTTTGGGGATTCAAGCCCCCAGCCCCACACGTAATCTTATGAAAAAAATCGATATGGCTTTATTGGTTCCAACAATATCAAAACTAAGGTACAAGTACAAATTAGGGAGCTATGTCACGATAAAATGCACTTCAGATAGCTTCTAAAACTGTTAACCATTTATAATTATTTCTAGCCTCCGGAAATTGGGGGATGTGGCCCCCCTCCCCTTGAAATTATTAGTTGGCTACGACCTTGGATACCAAAAGTTGACTGTAAATTTGAGAGGTCTTGATTTAGCGGTAAAATCAGTTGATGGACGATCATAAAGGTTTTGATTATCTGCCTATGGGGGTGGGGTTAACTGTAGGTCTCAGATACCCAAAAGAGGGGGTAGGGGGCTTAAAATAATATATTTATGTACGTGTTCTTCTAACCATAAAGCTATTACGCTTTATGTATTCAGAATTGGTCGTTAATACTGCATGTGCTTTTCTAGGTTAATTTCGTGTTTGTATATGTAAAATTCTGTATTTATAAAGTACACACAAAATATCCTAGTTAAATAAAAGTTAAATGAAATCGATTTACAGTAATACAAGCAGCGTCAACTGAAAACGGTTGGGTTGGGTATTAAAATACCCTTTGATTCTCCCTCCCCTCCTACTTGATCAAATACAGATATTCCCCTTCACCCAGAAAATGCTTTCTCGGTTTTTATGAACTGTTGATGTTCTCGTGAAAGGAAGGAAAATCGTAAACACCTTGGTTTGACGACTCCCAACAGTCAAAACATCCCAAGTATTTAGTGCTGACGTTTCTTTTGATTTCTATTTTTCTTTTTAACGGGTGTTAAACGGTGGGTTTATAGCAGTCTCTCCGACTGTATTTTTAAGACTCGGAAGAGTTGGCTCCCCAGGAAGATTCTCCGATCGAATTCGGGCCGCTAGTCGACGTGTGAAGTTTAAACACATGTCTTATAAACACTAGAACTCACAGTCGTGGGAGAGGGAGGGGGTAAGAGAGCGGGGGAAGGGGGTAAACATACTGAGATATTGCACCTATACTGTCGTCGCAGAATGAACATATGTGACCATTTCACAACCGATTAACCGGAATATTAGATAAATAATTACGCTGAAACCAGAAAACGTATCCAAGTCCGGTGAAATTGGGAACAGTTTAATAGATTTTAGAATAATTATTTTTTGAGTGTTGTATTTTTTTAATATGGGAATGAGTTTTAATATTTAGGAACAATTTTAACTAACAATAAAGATATTAGATTGTAAATTTGGGAAAAAAATACAATGGGGAAATACATGTTATTACTTACTATGTCAGTAAGCTGTATACGTCTCCACTGCTGTCCAGGAATGTAAGACTCAGAATATACAAGACCAGTCGTTCTCTATGATTGTGAAACGTGGTCTCTTACCTTACATGATGGAAAAAAAAATTGGAGTGTTCGAAAACAAGGTGCTTAGGAAGATATTTGACCAAAAAGGATTAGGTTACAGGGGAGTGGAGGAGCTTACATAATGACGAGTCACATAGACTGTACTTACCACAAGATATTGTTTGGGTAAAAAAATCTCATAGATTACAATGGGCAGGACATGCAGCGCGAATTGGAGATCCTAGAACCTTGTTCAGAGTACTTATTGGCAAACTCAATGGGAAGAGACCATTAGGAAGACCTAGACGCAGATAGGACAACAGTAGATAGGAATTGAAAAAGATAGGATGTAATGAGGTGGACTGGATATAACTAGCTCAAGATAAGTATAGAGTGTAATGAGATGGACTGGATAGTTTGCTTAAGATAGCGATAGGGAGTGTACTTTTGAAAGTGTGTCAATGAACTTTCAAGCTCCTAGTGCCATAGAGTAAGTAAGTATGGTAAAGTTGTTTCACTGATTTAAATTTCATTTTTTATTGAAACTAAATAAAGCCACAGTGCGATGCCACGCTCGATTCAAACTGTATTACTTACCTAAGTTATATGATATCCAAGTAGTAATAAGGATTCTTAATATCCCATCCGATAGTCAATTAACCAGGATATTCGATCGGTACACGGGTACCCTCAACAAAGAATCACATTTATGTGCGGTTTTCTGCATTCTTCACTTGACAACGATGAGATTTGAATCAGGGAAACTAGTTTATTTTAAAATAAGTATTTTCATTGTTTTCATTGTTTCTCTATTTCACTGTTTCTTAATGTATAATACAGAAACCACACTGTAATACTACGCCTGGCTAAGGTTGTGCTACCTACCTGAGTTACTCATTTCGGACCAGAAGTTTTATCATAGTTTTAACTAGAAGACAGTAGAATTTAAATTAGTAAATCCATGTTGTAATATTTATAAACAAATGTAAGAAAAAAATAATTACTTTCTTTTCCGTCTTGCTGTTGCTTAGTGACGAATATACAAAATAGCAATTGATGAGATTTCTGGTTTGAGCATAATTGTTTTTTTTATATATAAAAGCAGTGTTTTGCTAACCATTTAGGCTCTACGCAAATTGTGTATTTAATTTACCAGTTAGTTGTTTGTAGATTATCTTAACAATGTTGCCTATTCAACACTGGACAGAAAATAAATTTCAGGAAATGTCAATTTATTTCACTTTTATTTAAAAAGTTTTCCATCTACAAAAGTAAAAATAAAACCAAAATTATTTTTAAAACATATTTAAAAATAAAATGTATGCAACGTTACAGAGATAAATTTTTAGTTGCAAGTGGTATTTCAGCTTTTGTAGACTATTTCTTGGGAAATTTTCTAAAAATTTGTCTATTTGAGCTATTCATGAAATTGGCTTGTTTAATCCTTCTGGACGCATGTCAATACAAAAAAAGGCCATTTAACAATATGACTATATAAAAAAAGGAAGCAACAATTGCTGTGCAGAGACAACTAATGGAATGAATCCACAAGCGTTGTGTTTATTGAGAGGACGAAGAGGATGAATATCAGAACAAGCTAGTGTGGATTCACAGGTTCACAGAAAAAAACTAGAGAAGAAACGTGGTCACAAGACAAGCTCTAAGCCAATTATAATAGCTCAGCCTCACCACTTCATTCGCTCGGCATGACTTGAAATAATTTCATATTTCTCTATTCTGCTTGGGAGATCCAATCAAATTTTAATATCCAATCAGTGCAATGCGTATGTACCTGCAAAGGCAGATACAAGTATAAAACTGCATTTACTGTTATAAAGACATTTGAAATAACTTGCTAAATAGAAAGTGTGTCGGTTGTTTTGGTTCTGTCTTGAATTGTTTCACCCCACAACACAATAATTTGAAAACATCTTCTGTGACATTAATCTTAAGGGCTATTTATCCACTTAAAAGTAAAAGTCAGTAATCATTTGTTTCTTTTTAAGGGAATGATCATTGTGAAGAAAAGAAAAATGTATTCTAGTAATAGAAATAAACTTTTGTTATATAAACATCATTTTACCTGAAAGTTGAACGTTGGTAAGCTTAACTTGGAGGGTTCCACTATAAGATAAGGCAATGGAGGGAAGTGTTAGTCCTTCTTTACGACATTAAGGTATTGGTTTCAATATTTATGATTATTTTCTCTGTGGGGGTGTGGGGTGCTATAGCTGCCCCCGGCCTCCTGAATCTTTTGGCTAGCCCTTACTGCACCTATACTAACAACAGAATTGTTACCTTTCCATAAGTCTTTCGCTACTAACAACAGATAAGAAAGTAAATCTCAAAAAGTAATTGCTAAGAGAGAAAAAGAGTTAACCAGTGCTGGCATTTCATCTAAACTTTGCTATTTTCACACTCTGGCATGAAAAGAATGTTTCAATGTTGCTTCAGCACTGTCCAGACTAGATTGATACAAGTATACAGTGTTAAGCTTCGAGCTTTGAAAATGATATCATCTGTGGAAAATAGGAACTGTATAACACATATGTTACAAATATAGAATAACATAGCTATTATATCTCTCAGAAGAAGTTCAAGTGGCAAATCACTTTTAACTGTCACCTTTTGCTGTTGGATCAGTATAAATGTGTCATCCTTGTTTGTTCATAAAGGTCAGCCATCTTGACCTCTTGTCAGACCAGGTAAAGTGAGATGATAATTTGGAACCATAAGTAACTAAGATCGACAATCTGTCTGAGAATTCCCAACTTCTGGGAGCGAAAATGTTTCGTAAGATCAAGGTATTGTAAAAATGTTTCAAATACAAACTTTTATAAAATCTAAAATATAAACTTTATAAACCAGAAAGAAAAAAATCAAAGGCAGCTCAATATGATTACTTCAAAATAAAGGAAAACTTATTTAACCAAGTGAAATCGTCATTTAGGAAACAATATTTAATCAATAATATTCGTAATGGTATGAAACAGCCTTAAGCTATTCAAGATTTTTCAACACTGCAGATTACACCTAAAATCTTAGTTTCACTCTTTTCATTTCATGTTACTTAGTCAAATATTCACAAAAGCAAATGCTCACACTTAATCACATGTGACACTTACCTTTCTCATCAAGCTGTGGCGCCATTTTGAGTGTGATGGCTACGAGGAGGAGCGCTGTGAGGAAGATAGCCCCCGCAAAGAGACTTATGATAAGTTCTACCTTGCGGCGTTCTCTGCTCTCCCGTTCCCTGAACACAACACATACAGGGATAACCCTTGTCTACAGTCCTATTTTCATAGAAAGAGCTTTTTTTTAAATACATGCATATTATTTTGGAGGTCAACAATGATACATTTTTTATTATAAGTAATATTTTATAGTCAACCTCGGGTTGGGGTAAAGTGCTCGCCTCAAGATCCGATGTTTGCGAGTTCAAACCCAGCTGAGGTCGACTAATTTTTCTTGAACGATAATTATTTGTAGCACAACTTACTTCAGAAAGGTAGTAAAGCCGTCAGTTCCATGTTGATTTTGGCATATAAAAGAACCCTGGAAATATGTAAAAATATCTTTCCTAGCAAAATTGATAAGACCTTCAGAAATGCAGTGTAGAATGCAACAGGGAGCTACTACACTTCCTAAACTCCCCTAATACACTGGATTTATACCAGATGGTGCAGGTAGCACTAACCAGCTGAAGGGCTGAGTGCATGTCCAGCTCCGTATGGATAGCAATCACATCAAATCAACCTTCGGGCTGTCGACTTAAAAAGAAGATTGTAGAGGTTTTGATAATATAGATCATGGTGGACCAAAAAACAGGTGGTCCACAAATTCCAATTTGTAAATTATGATATAGACACATTCTATATAACTATGATTATCTATCATTTTACTTTGACTTATTTTACATCAGTACATATTATTACTACCTTATACGTTGCAGTTCAACTAAAGCATACACAAATAATTAAATAAGTAAAACTAGCACAAATAAACATAAAATAACATATTTGTTTACAAAACACACAATATATATTTTTTAATATTTTTTCGTGTATGTATTAAATCACCGTAAAATACTAACTTAAATGTCTTGATCTGTTCCAAATAAAAACTATATTCTAGGTTGTTTTTTTGTTAGATTTTGCAAACCTCTCTGTTACCTTAGTCTTGTCTGAAGATTTTTAGAATAATGTTTCAGACATAATTTTTTTTTCTAAGAAAGAAAAGAATGATAAAAATCATTATAAAGTCAATAACAACTATTTACATGCCTGCACATAGTTCCTTTTTTGAACACTTTGCAAAGCTAGCTAAAGTCAAGGTGCAGATGTAACAAATGCCACTGCTGGTTTACTTTTTTATGCTCTAGACACAACCCAAATTACAATCTCAACTACGACATGACACAACGAGCTGTTACATTGTAATACTGTGAAGTTATCGCCGCATTAATTCAACAGTCTAGCAATAATTGAAATGTCTACTAAAGTTGATTTTTTTTTACTTTACTTAAATACATAAAAGTGTAAAAACCGTCATAGTAAACCTTTAATATATAGCTATCAATATCATAATTGTTAAGAATATTCAAAATTTTACCAACTTTTAATATAAAGTTAATCTCCCAGTATGCCAATAGAATGAGCCTTTATTTTTTAAATGACTGATTTTGTAATATAATATGTATTAGAATTATTTAATAAATCTCTACTAAGTTTGAGTATAAAGATACAACATCCTCTAAAATAAGTTTGGGAGACCATTACTATGGTGTGATAAATTTGTAGGTATTAATATTAGATTTTCTTTTTGTGGTTTACATAAGAACTTACTTTTTATAACAGGGGTTGGCAACCTATGTCATGTATGTCGAGAGTGGCATGCAGAACGATTTTCAGTGGCACCCTGAGTGATTTGAATATAAAACCATATAAATTCTTTATTCTTAAATTAAACCAGTGAGGCGAGTAATAAGTTAAATAACAACTTGTTTTATGTTTCAATAATTCAATTGTTTGGTTTCAAAATTTCAAAATACTGTCTTCAAAACTTAAATTTTGCAAAACACATTTATAACTTTTGTAGTTCTGATTTATATAAAAGGTATTAAATATTCAACAAACGGTAGTTATTTAAAGTATTGGATTTAGAAACATGTTACATTTTAATTTTACAAGATCAACTTAAATTTGTTTTAATAGTTGTACTAGTTAACTAGTATAAAAGTATAAATCATTTGTGTGGGCTTAGATTGGTTGGTATGCTGAGCGTCTTTGCAATATTACTTTGGCACAACATTACAAAAAGTTTGCCGACCCCTGGCTTAGAGGATGATCATCTCTTCCTAAGTTGTTTTTTTACATTGTAGAGGGTACACTGTGGGAGGTTGTCTACAAGTCATACCCAAAATGAAATGTTGTGATGATAGTTATTATGTTGTTGTGGAGCTGGGGTGAGTCTGAGCCTAACTTAAGCCTAATTAACCAAACCTTGGTGAACATTGGTATTATTGCCCTAGAGGGAAAAAATATGAAGGGTACCAGCCGAGAGTCGACCCGGGATCCCTAGGCTTGTAGCCAGCCATGTGCACTGACCACTACACCATGAGGCTGATCTTCTTAAGTTGAAAGCATTCTAGAGCTGTGTACAGACTAGCGAACCATGTTGTAAGCCAAACCTCAACATTCCTGCAAGTCAAATTTTGTTTCATAAAGCACTTCAGTGGATGACACACACAATGAACAAGGGAAAATTTTAAATTGGCTGCTAGAGCATAATTTATTCACACCTTGCAGCAACAAAAAAAGTCAGAACAGACTATATTGGCAAGCTCAAATGTATTTATTCAAGCTGAACGGAATATAATGAAAATGGTTTGCTCCACTAATTTAAATTTCAATAAATTAGTGTCAATATAAAAACTTTACTCATCAAGTGAGCATATAATTATTTCAATTGGGCTAGAAGTGCAAAAAAAAAAAAANTTATTTCAATTGGGCTAGAAGTGCAAAAAAAAAAAAAGTAGCTCACGTTTTAGAGAATCCCTAAGTGTATAGGAAAGACTTGCAATAACATTACATTTATTAACAAATGATGACTCTTATACCAGTCAGCAATAGCTATTTAAGGTATCTACAGTAGCCCCATGGCTTCTTTGGTGCTGACTGAAAGCTCACAGCTGACAGCTAAAAGCTTTGAAAAGTTACCAGACCAAATTATGTATCCCTACGCCGAACCATATGATCTGCAAAAACATGTGTTTAGCAGCTGTCACTTCTGACGGTCAAAAGTCAGCTGTGAGCTGTCAGTCAGCACCAGAGAAGTCATGGGGCTACTGTAAGCAAAATACACATAACTTAATAATGTATATGATAATTAATCTTATGAGATAGAAATGAGGAAGGAAGCATTTTAGAGGTAATTTACCCATATTTGCGTGGAAGGAGAATGGGAAATCATATAGGAAAAATCACCCTTAATAGACCTGACCGAGATTTGAACCCTGATCTCCCCACCTTGAGCACACCATTCCAACATAAGATTAACACATTAGAACACTACACCAATGAAACGGGTTGGGTCATATTTACACACAAAATCTACCTAGGGTGACAGTCTATTTTTTATCCACCCCTCTTTCCCCAGGGGCAGTTTCAAACTTATTTTAAGTGTGCAACAAAATTTCTAATAAAAAGTATTACCATTGTTGTACAGTTTACAACATACAAGTAATCATCTAACTGTAAATATTGTTTTTAATTTTTAAAGATTAAATTGAAATTTACTTCTCTCAGCCTATTATAAAACAAATGTGCAGTTAGGCCTAATATTTAATATGTCAATTACAAAAAAAATAATTTCAAATTAAATTTCAAGGTGTAGTAAAATAATTGACAACACACAACTGCTTGGCTAATATTTCAAGTGTGTGTGACAGAAGGTTAATTAGAAATAAACAATTTAAAGTTGCAAGTGGTTTGGGAAGGCTCGGATCGCACCGCCGTCAAGTGGCCTCGTGACATTCTTTGATGTTCCTCAAAATACCGACATTCACTGGGTTGCTGCGATTATTCCGGTGAACCCATTTATCCAACGTTAGCGAGGCTTGGCTCGCAAATCAGGACGCTGCTTAGTAGTCAATGTAAAATGAATAAGAAGTAGCGCCAAATAGAGAAATACATCTGATTGGCTGATCGTGTGACATCATTTAGCACACAAACCAGAGCATTTAATACACAAAGCTAAACGGAAGATCAACTAAATTGTTAAAAATAAGGTCACATTTTAGAACTTTAATAAAAAATAAACCTTTAAAATCCACACCAATGTCCAATTCGTCATTAATCTTTTTTTTTTAATATGTATTTGTGGTTGTTTTATTATTAAAATGTAACTGCTGTGTATTGGATGACGTAAGAAATGACATGATCAAGCTACCCCAAGTGACGCTACCTTTTTATTCTATTTACATTGCTAGTAGTCAACACTTCTGTTTGTAGGAATAGGAGCTTTCATTTGTACATCCTCATCTAAATATGATTCCCATCTTTACAGAAAAAATTTCATAGTAATACTTTACCTACACATTTTTGGTTTAAATTATTTAATTTTATAACATCAAAAATCCTACCTATGAGGACAGTTGTAAAAACTACATGAGAAATTTATTTGTTGCCCTCCTTCCATTTTATAAATTTAAGGGAAATTAAAAGCAATATGTAATACTACTAAGTAAGATAAATGTATTTTAAGCATTTGTTTCAAATTATAGTATTTTTTATACATCATGATATCTTTTGTGAATTATTTTTGTGTGCAGGATGAGTTAGGTTTCACATTTTTGGGGGGAAAGATCAAAATCATAATACTAAATATGAGTAGAATTTATTGTTAATACTGTTCAATTTTCTTTTTGGCTAACTGTTAAAAGACTGTCCTTCCAGAATGTATTTCTTACCAAGATCAGTGCCAGGTCTGCCAACGTAGACCCCCGTCAGGTTGTAGTTATTTACCCTTAATTAAGAATCGACATGCAAAGATTATAGACATAGGTGCCAATAAGCTTATCAAGATTTTTTTTCCAGTAGGCCTAGTTAATTAACTAGATTGTCCATTCTCTTTTGTGACATAGGCCTAATTGATCCATGGTCCTATTTCATTCCTATGGTACTAATTAGAAATAATATTTTCAAATCATTGGTAGGTTTATGTCAATTTATGTTAACAGCAAATTACATATCCACACTAAAATATTTTATTTGCCTTTTCACTGTGGTTCTATTCAATTTGCTTTCTATTATTATTACCACTATTCCATTCCTACTAATTAAAATAGTCTCAAAATATTAAATACAGTAGTTTATTTTAAGAATGATAGGCCCAGCCCTCCAAATCTAACCAAATATTCTATGTGTTACCTGCCTTGGTGGTGTAGTTAGGTAACGCGCTAGCTTTGTACTGAGCTAGAATGGCGAGGACGGCCCGGAGATCAAGGTTAAAATCTCATTTGGGTGAACTGTGGGCGGTTTTTCCTAAATGGTTTTCCACTCTCCCTCCACACAAATGTGTGTCCACATCCTCTAAATTCAACCTTCCCAATTCCTAATCCATAAGTGTGATTAGTACTTAAGTGTATAGCCCGGACAGGCAGTAAGATGCATATATATATATATATTCCTTTTTTTTTTACTGTAAATGGCCTTCCTTTGTGTTGTAAAGGCTTACTGATGTTTGTCAGTTTTTTCTTTAAATGTAAATTCATTAGAAATACATTCAAGAAGTTTTTAGACAGTATGATATGAAAAAAAAAGTTTTTTTGTACAATGTTTTACAATTCAATTTATTTTAATGTCTTATTATACTTGTTCGGGTCAGATTATACACTTATGTATTATTATTATCCTAATGGTTTTAAGGATCAAGGTTATGTTTAAGGAAAGTGTACCCATATTTTTTTGGGGGAAGAATGTAAAACCATTTTGGAAAAACAGCCTTCGTACACACGACCATGATTCAAACCACTATCTCCCTGTTATCAGCAGTCTAGTTTAATTGCAAAAATAGCGCCTTAGATTTAGCAGCCACTTAAGTGGGTACAATTAAAATTAATCGAAAACCCATCTATGAACAGGCATTTAATCAATTTTTGAGGTCGAATAATTACAATCAATGTTAAGGTGAAACATAGGCTAATAATTCTATGACATAGACCTAGGTAGGTCTAGGCTACAGTATTATGTAATTCTTGAAAACCTCCAAACAAAGCATACTATTTACCAAACAATAAACAATTAACGACCATATTTGTGAGTAGTATCCTTAATTGAATCTTAACAACACCCAGTTTCCTTTAATAAACTTACACCCTAGAATAAAAGTAATAAAACATGTTTGAAAGGAAGAGGAATCATCTTATTAAAACAGTTAGTAAAGAATTTACCACTGGAAATAAGCTCCAGTAAGTAAAATGTATATTTTAATTACGATACGTTTAGTGTAAGGTACTAACCCATATCAAATATTAAAACTAGCCAGTCCCATTTTAGTCTTAGATAAATAAATATTATTCATCATCATTGTCTAAATCTTCACCAAACTTTGAATAACAATCAAAATAAGACACATTTATATTAATGATACACAACATTCTGTCCCTGGATATTCTGGAAGATTCAAATTAAATTTATTGGCCATATGGAAAGGAACAAAGCGTCCCCCAAGGTAGTGGTATTTCCCTTTGAAAAGTTTTGCCCCCTGTTTTGGAGCAGTGAGTGATATTAGCAGCTCTGGTTGCAGCCCTTCATCGGGAGGACCTTTTTCAACATCCCAACCACTAGGAATATCCACACTGGCTATCGGTACTTTAGTTTCTAACAAGGCACCAATCACATCTGCAAACTCTGGTCTTACTGGTGGCTTGAAGCTGAATCCAAAGAGAGCATCTACAATCAAAGAATATTCCTTGTTCAAATTCTCCATATCAGGAAGTTTACTGATGAAAGGTATGTCCATGCCAACACACTGTGTAGTCAGATTACTGTAGAGAGAGCTATCAGTTCGCTTTGGGTAGTATATAATTGGGTTATAGCCAAACAATTTAAGATGCCTCGCGCAGACAAGACCGTCTCCACCATTATTCCCAGGACCACAACAGATAAGTACAGAGTTTATAGTTAATTCTTTTAAAGGGTAACACTTGTATATTGCAGAAGCACAGCTGAGGCCAGCCAACTCCATTAGTTGATCCACACTAAACATGTACTCTTTGAATAATTCTTGATCAATATTTATAGCTTCCCGTTGACTTAAATATTTAACCATTTTCTGTGAGTAAATACTAAATTTACAAAAATTTGACAAGCGATAATAATTACTAATTCGAATCATAAACACACATTAAAAGAGTAAAAAAATTGTGTATATAATATTTATTTGTCTTGTGAGTTTATAATATTATGAAAAAGATCGAAAATGACGTAAGTAGACTATAACTTAATATTAATTAATCTAAGTATTTTTATCACCGGCAAAACAAGACCATAGATAAGAAAGTACACCACAGATTAATATGATATAGTTTTAAGCTTAATCGCTATAGCTACCTGCATTCAGTTTTATGTTATAGCAAGTTCCGCTCAAGGCCAATCTATGAAAAGATAGATCAACATTGGCAAATAATTAATTGATCTTCTAGCTCAAACTCCATATTTAAAAATAATTAATATGTCAAATTTAATAGTAACATACTCTTAAAAATGAACAAAAATATTATAATTTAATCAATAATATATGTTTTTATAAATATTAAAATAGCAGTGCAATCACACGATCGTCTTTCCAGTAAGTTCCAATATTATAATATTCAATAAAAAAAAAGTACAGTATATTGAAATAGAAAATAACCAAGCAACTTACACTAGTAATGTTAAGTTATTATCGAATATAATCTTTGATATTGATATAAGTAATAAGCTTATTGCAATTAATTTTCATAAATTTATTTAAATTAGAATCTATCAATGTAAGAATTTTTTTTAAAAATGTATGGGTATTATTGGAACATTAGGTACCGGTTTGGGGTGAACTAAATAGCCATGCTATTATATTTGCTAGTTACTGTTATAGCCTCATCTAAATACCATATCATTTAAATTGGAAAATATCTTAAGGTAGACGTTTTAATTTTAATAATTAAATCCTGTGTAAATAATGTAATTATATGAAAAATTTAAGACAAGATAGTGCTACTAGTATTTTGCAAATTTTACATATATTCATGTTTTTTCTTTAGATACTATGAGTATACCAGCATGGCCAAAAAAAAAAATAGACAACATCAGTCCAACAAACCTATTCAGTTTTATGGTGCATATTATTGTATATTTCAGATGTTTGTTTGGAAAATATTTATATAAATCCATACATACAGTATTTTTTAATATTTAAAATAACATTTCATTAATTCTCAGGAAAAAATGTATTAATGAAGTCCACATCACACGTTTCCACCCACTTCCCAAGGTTATGGGATACGTCCTTCCCCTTCCCTTAAATTGTTAAACGTTGTAAACAACATGGTCTGGTATCTATTAGGTCCAGGAGCGAGTTTGTGATTCGTATTTAACTTTCTTTGTGTGTGTTTATAAATTATTAGTTTGGTTATGTATAAGTTTTTGTCGCTCTGTGAAACAATACCTAGATTTGTTGTTTTACAATGTTTAATTACAGTGTAATTATTTCACTGAGTCGTGAATCGCACTTTCAAATACACCCAAGAAACAAAACTGAGAAAAGTGTAATGTTTAAGGAGTAGATTCAAGAGGACCTTATGCTGACAGCTGGTGGAAAATAATATTTTCTTTTGTTTGTTTGTTCAAAATAGGTAGTAAGTCTTAGATTGGTACTGTTGCTTTTTAAATATTCTACATGTGCTTCCTAGCGGGAAGGCTGTTACCAACTTTTTTTTATGAGTCATTTAACGCAGCCCTCATTTCAATATGAATAAATACGTTGTTACCTGCTTAATTAACGTGGTCGACGAGATTATGTGCATATACCAAGCAGAGATTATGCGAGTAAATACGGTAACATTAAATTAATTGCTATAATTTGATACTGACATTTTCTGACCTTTTTGATTCCAAGGCCTTAGTGGTAAGAGTACAATTAACAGCATATTTATTTTAAGTAAAATGTGAACATAATTTACAAGTTGCTTACTACACTCTGACAGCTACTCAAATGCATATTTTCATACATATTTTACAGTATTTCTTCATAATTGAATGATTGTTTTATCAATTTTAAGTGAATATAAATCCATAGCCTAGTAATTAATTATTCAATTTTAAGAAAATAGACAGTTTGAAGGAAATTTTTATTCAATTGAGATAATAAAATAAATATAAAATTGTGGTATTTGAGAATAAGACAAAGAGAAGAAGGAAAAGAAACCTGGTGTCTACTGACATAGGTTGGTAGCCTGACACAACCGGAAAGAAGGAGCGAAGGTGTAAACTTTTACTTCTAATGGCCGAGCTTATGGGCGGTAAGCTTTTTCTGTAACCGGAGCAATATCAATTTATAAATGTTGCATCCTGTGGAGTATAGAATACAAATAAATAACAAAATACAATAAAAGCCCCATGGGTAAAATCATTCACAGTGAACCCGGTTTGGGTTTAAACCCAGACCTCTAAGCCAATAACCTCAAATTCAATTGATTGAGGTTTGAATCATATCAATTATGATGACAAACAGACAATGCATAATATATGTATAAAATTGTTTATTTATACACTAATATTATAAATACTTCCGGCAACAATTCCTGTATAAGCAATCAAAAATAATAGTGCTATATTTTCTTACCGAATTATCTCCTCCACATCTCCTTCAGACCTCCTTTTGTCCTTTTTCTTCTTTTTCTTCCGTCCGCTCCCACTTCCAACACTAACACTGATACTATTCCTGCCTGCCATGCTGCCACAACGACTCTGCCGCTTCGCGTGGAGATGTTGACAACTAGTTGTGGATGGCGACCTCACGAACGATAAATTGTTAGCTGAGCTTACAGTGGCAGGCACTATTTTATCTCTTTGATCACACGTGACAATATTCAAGTCTGTAGTAACACACTCGAGTGTTGGGCTTTGTGAGTCCATTGTTCCAAACAAAATGTAAAATAATTTTCTGCTGTAATCAAATTTTTTTAACTACTGTATTTTTCTGGTAGATCTTTGGGAAGTATAAAATCTTACATGCTCAGTTGTTATAATAATACACCAAAGATTATTATGAGTGGTGATCTCGTGAATAAACTTTAAGGAAGAGTGCGTTTTTAAAAATGATAAAATATGGTAGACTACCATGTATTTAACTTAGAAACTACACTTTAAAATATAAAAGGTATGAAGTTAATGAAAGTTAAAGCCGTATAAAAACTCAGTTGGTTCTAAGTTGAAAACCACCCATCGTAAAATCCACACATATACACTAGTAAATAAATACATACTTATATAGATATAGATATTCTGAACACTATATAGAGCACTATAGGGCCGGCATACGATACAGATAATTAGTTTTATCAGTAAAAAAGATAAACCTAATCTTTTGTTTCTGTCCGAAATGCCTAGAGGGAACTATTCGAGGGAAATTTATTAAAGGCACTCGAGGTAAACGCCCCACGTGACACAAAGCATGTGAATCTCTTGCATGCAATAGTAACTGTGGTAGTGAATACTATGAACTAATAAGGCCGGTGTCACACTATGCGTTTTACCGGTCCGATTCGACCACGATGTAGGAACACATTTTTTTTAATTAGAGTTTTTACACTACTGCGGTGCTGCCGCACTCACTGGATACTATTGCAACGTGCTGCGGCGTGGCGGGACAATCTGGTAGCTGAAATGACACATTCATTCAAGTGCAGGTGGTCACACTGTGCCTCTGTGCCGGTCCGTTTCCTTGCTTCTGTTCAATATCGACCAATAATGTAATGCTCAATCTTTCCTCTGAACTTATTGCGCTTCTAAATGTTGTGTTCTGTTTGGTTATGTGCAGGCACATTTGTTGACATGCGGTAGTACCTACTAAAAAAAATTTAATTATTTCATGTCATCGAATCCTACCGTAAAATGTAATAACATTTTCGCTTGACTCTTATTCGAAATGGAGAGGATGAATCCAATATTTACATACTACTGGGTCTTTCAATAATACTTCAGCTTCAAGAGCACAATTATTAAAAAATTTCAATGTGGAAAACATTATTGATTTCAATTAATTAACAGTTTTGCCGGACCAGTAAAAACGCATAGTATAACACCAGCCTAACAGTCATGTAAACGGGGTAAATCCCTCCCCACGTCACACACATTCCATGGAAAACACCTTCATACATAATACATCCACTATGGATCGGAACAGGAAGGAGGAATTAGCTTAGGGCTATTTACAGCATCGCGCATTGCACGGAGGTCAACATGATCTGTGAGGATTACTTGAGCTTGTGATCTAATTAATAAAAGATTATATTTTTTTGTCTTATTATGGACTTATGATAAATGGAGTGTTTGAACCAGGGCCGCACAGATAACTTAGTGATGAATAGTCTTAGATGCCCCCTTTGAGAAAAATAATATATCTTAATTTGTACTTTGTTAATTTTGCTAGCATGCATACTTTTAAAACTATATACATAAATGTAAGAAAAATGTTTACCTACAATATTAAGCTACATTAAGGCATATTCTGATATTTAAAATGCTAAGCAGCTTCTTTAGCAAAACTGGATCAGATAATCAGTAAAAAAAATATATACTTACATCAATGAGCGCAGTTACTGGATGTCACCCACCTCGGTGGCGCAATTAGCTAACGCGATAGTTTCGTGTTGAGCTAGACAGCCGAGGACAGGGAGATCGAGGTTCGAATCTCGCTTGGGTGAACTGCGGATGGTTTTTCCTAAATGATTTTCCACTCTCCCTCCACGCAAATTCGAGTTCACTTCCTTTAAATTCAACCTTCCCAATTCCTAACCAACTAGCGTGATTAGTACTTAAGCGCCCAGCCTAGAATAAATCCACAACCTCCTCATGATTAGTCCACAAGACGAGACTGATGCATTTTTTCATGTATCCACATATACAATCTCTTCATAGTTAAATGATTTTATGTTTCCTGATTATTTTAAATATAGTTATCAAGGCCTTGATGCCCTTAAGAGCGAAAAAAGATGGATTTAACAACTGCGTTTTTATATCCTCATAAATAAAAAATATACTTTTAAAAATCAAATAATACATTTTTAATACAATTATTTGTTCTTATTGTAATTTTATGGTAGTGGGTGTGGAATCTTACAAAGGAGAAAATAAATAATTAATTGTATGGCCAATACACCTAGGTATTAAAAGAAACTTAATTATTTGATACTGTTCTGTCAGAAAACACTAGGCTGTGTTGATTATTTAATGTCTGGGGCCGTACTAATAATTACATGAAAATACGAATGCTTCAAGTAAATGGAAATAATACATTTATGGATTAAAAAACTACTCGCTGTGTGTGACGAATTTTGTGTAATGATTCTAAAAATGACAAACTGCATGATAATATTAAAAACAAGAAAAAATGTCCCGAAAATGCATTTAAAAAAGGCCACAAAGTGGTATAAACTGTAAAATACTTCAAATATGCGTAATAAAGGTAATGTTTCCAATGTCAGGGTGTCATAAAATGTATTTATAATATACAAGTTTCCATAACAATCGACTTCATAACAAAATATATAATATCATTAAATTACTATACATATACAAAACATGTCTGGTAAAAGGATGAATATTTATTTCCCTGCCAGGATTAAGATTATAAGACTGAAGATGTTGAAAATCACTTGTTCTGTCACGCGTTGCTAAAGGTAGCTGTCACACAACAAGTGTATCATACATTTTCATAATTTAACGAGAGCTTTCTGAACCCACTGATTATATCAGCGCACGACTTATAAGCTAACTTAAATCTAGAACCGACACAACACACATTCCCCGCCCGTTAGTTCATCACTGTGAAAGAGGAAACCCACATGTCGTTAATGATACATTTTTCGATCATGCCGGTAATCAAACCCAAGACCCTTAGCTCAGTTGACAGATGCGTTAATGTCTGAGCTAAGGTATAATAATAATAATAATAATAATATAAAAGGTTTATTATAAATTACAAACAAGTTTTATTGTGGGCTAATTTCTACATTAGTAATGTTACTTTTTATAGGTTTTGATAGTAGCTATCAAAAGTTACAGCTAAAGACAACATGGCCTGTGTTAGGACCAGTGGCCTTATCTATAATGAGAGGGCGTATAACCCGAGCGGGTAGTAATATGCAATACTAAAACAATATAGCAGGATAGGTGTGTATACAAGAAGCCTCTCAACATCCGGCTCTAAGTATTAAGGATGGATTTTTAAGATTGGTAATGTTTTAGTAATAGTTTTGTTTAATATATTAACACAGCTTGTTGTAAGGTTGTATTTAAAAAAATATATTATATAGTGTATTGCTTGGAAATAAAAACCTGAACTTTGTTAAAAAAAATTCAAGTGTTATAAAAAAAAAGCTTGTGAAATCTCCACTGAAACGAATAAAACTAAGCCCGAAAACAAAGTTTTAAACTTGAACAATGTTTTACTAACAAGCCAGTAAGCTCTTTACGTAGTATTAACAAGAATTTTGTTTTAACATTATATCTAAAGTTTATTTGAGGGAAAATAGACTGTAGTTTTTTTTTTCAAAACGTGGATTATTAATGAGTGACGCTTGTAAGTGGAACCAGAAAGACTTCAGTAGGATGTTGGTTGGTGTGAGGTAACTTATAGAACTTAAAAAGGTTTTTTTGTGGTCAACATTGATAACATTTTAATTTAATAAAAACATTATTTCATAGTGTACAGGTAATAAATACTATTATCAATAAAAATGATAGTTGCAAATCACATTATTTGACCTATAAATATATGAATATGGTTTTCGTAGCTTTTATGACAGTAAAAAAAGTCGATACAAACATGATAGATCTACTTTCACATAGTCATTCCTCGAGTCATATTATCTTCAGATATCACGTTTGATAGATATTATCTATACCTATAAAATAACACTAATAATATAGTAAAATATTATAAATGTTGATCACAAAAAAAAGTTTTTGTATTTTATTAAAAGGCTCTTCCCAAGAAAATCGGACTGTATAATCTTGGCGTTAAGAAAAAACGTAATTTTGTTTGTAATGGTTTTGTATTGATCGTTTGAAATCTAGTTCTAAAAGATTGAGGCATAAACCTCAAGGGATTACTGTAATTATATGGCGTAGGTTTTCGAACAATCCTTTATCTTAGTGTAAACATGAGGGGATTCCCCTCTTCTTCGTTTTTCTGGACAACGAGTACACAGAGAACAAAGGAAGCCACCATCCGATTTCTTATAAATAACTTAAGGGGAATCGCGAACGTTATTAATTGGCCATGGGCCGAATTAAGTTCCAAATGAGTAAATATGTTAAAATGACCCCCTTTAAGAAACTCTTATCCTTCTAAAACACTGAAATATGTCTGCCTTTGCTCTCAACAACACATTTGGGAGCAAGTCTTCCCAGGGTTAGAACCTCTCAAAAGTTGACACGCGATAAAAAAATAAAAATAAAGGTACTTGTTTTCTTTTAACACACTATATAAGCTAAATTTTTTTTTAATTGACATATATTAAAAATTCACTACGTAAACAAATCATTGTTAAGAAGGTTTCTTAATATCACAGAAATAACTAAAAGCTTTGCTGGTTCCATTATCCTTACGAAGCGGAACAAATTATTACCACTATGTCGAAAAATAAAATTAGGGCCTACAAAAGAAACAAATAATGTATAAGCCCACCACATTAATCTAAATACGTCGATTATTACTATTAATTTATTTTCCTATGTCTATTTGACAAATAAATAATATGGTTCTTCACACATCTGCTTACAACATACGTTAATATTTTATTTCGTGTAAGAATATATTTAGCCCTGTCGAACACACAAACCTTTTAACGAAAACTGTTAGAACACTTGCCAGTTAAAAAGGTTTTTTTAATGACGGTAAAGGCTAAAATCGCGTGACAGTGGACCACTAAAACGCCGGTGGTTGTGAACTAGAGAAGTCTTTAGTGAACGATATCGGCGCGGTAGGATGCTGACCGGTACAGACTACCGTGAGAACTGAGGAACAAGGTCGGATGTGAAATAAGGAGAGAACAGAGAGGTAGCGCTAGAAGGAGACACGAGGAGGATGGTAACGTAGTATAGAGACAGAAAAGAGAGAAGAAAGAAACGTGAATTATTTAAGAGTAACCAGTGGAAAGCTCGACAGATTTCTAGTTTTTTACTTATGCCATATGAAAACGACCTATTCGTTCAGATATTCCGTATGTCTGCGAGTCCCTTGTAACTTTTTGAGCTAATTGATAAATTAAGATTAGAACTGGTACACACATAGGCACCTAAAATGGGACCTGCGTATTTTTAAATAATTCTTTGCTCGCCTAAGAATTATTAAATAAATTTCATGACCAAAATTTTATAAAATAAAGAAGATTTTTAAAATGTTTGGACAAATACAGAACATAGACCATTTATTTAAGCTAATCAAAGTTGGTATGACCCGCATCGGTGGGCACGTCATCTAAAGGTCAAGCTAATTTAGTCTAGTTTGTCGATGGTAGGCTTCAAGTTCCGACCGGTTATATTGAGGGTGTTTTTTCTCTTTCTGATATCCCACTCCTCCTCTACCCAAATACGGGAACATTTCCAAAAAGTCATATCTTCCTAATCCCGTCACCATAATATAATTAAGTGTATGTAGCCCGGATGAATAATAAGACGCAGTAATAAAAGTTGGCTTGGTTGTTTAAATGTGCCATTATATAAAACCAGCATGTTTATAATTGACTATGATCTTTACTGCCGAAGACGGGAAGATCGAGGTTCGAATCTCTGTCGGGTGAACTAAGGATTTTTTTTTTACTAAATGGTTTCCCACTCTCCCACTACACAAATGCATGTTCACTTCCTTTAATTCAACCTTCCCAATTCCTAACCCATTAGCGTAATTAGTACTTAGGCGTATAACCCGAACAGGTAGTAAGAGGCGGTTCTAAATAAAGAATAGAAATATAATTGACTAAATTATTTTGTAATGATTATTAAAATAATGTTGGCCTAAGATATGTATTTATAAAATCCATGGTGTTAGCCCACCATCGAGTCTTACCGACCGAGTGGCTGCTGAAAACATTGCCAAACTTCTGCAGATAGAAGGTGTCATGTGGTCAGTACGACGAACCCTTCGTTCCTTTATCTCAGTTTTCTAGATCGGAGCCGTTACTTTTTTAATTCAAGAAGAAGCCCCTCATGTGGCCTAATGAAACTGAGATTAGCCCTGTTCTAGAACGATTGATTCATAGAAAATCTGGAAGTCCCAGGGATTGAACATGGGATCTCTAGATCCCTAGCCAGGAACTCTTAACTTCTAGACCAGAGAGGTGGTCAAAATATGAGATGAAAACCTAATTAGATAAAGTCTTACCAAATTTGGTACACACATTGTCCACTCTTGGTACACCCTATGTACTCTTCGTTTACTATGTAAGGTAGCAAGCTCACCTTGGATGGTTCAACTACGGCGCAGCTTATGATAGAGGACCATAGTGTAATACATCAAGCTATGACTACTACAGTAGCCCCATGGCTTCTTTGGTGCTGACTGACAGCTCACAGCTGATAGCTGGCGGCTTTGAAAAGTTAGCAGACCAAATTATGAATCCCAACGCCGAACCATATGGTCTGCAAAAACATGCGTTTAGCAGCTTTCACTTCTGACAGTCAACATTTAGGTATATACCTAAATGTTGAATGTCAGAAGTCAGCTTTGAGCTGTCGGTCAGCACCAAAGAAGTCATGGGGCTACTGTATATTCCAGTGTGAATGGAGTGAAAACCAAAGGAAAAAGATTGCAGAATAGCCAACGTTGATCAATGCTCACTTTTAGATATTGACATTTTCACCATCTGTCAAAAACAGAAGCTCTACACTCACTATCATCTCTGAGAAAAACTGCATGGTTACTATCGGGAAACAGTGTTGTCATTCTCTCGTTTTTGTGTGGTCAATATCCCCTCAAATATAAGACAAGTTTCCCAACGCTGGTTGATCGAGGTTGCCAGTAGCTCCTTCTTAACCCAGAGAACCACCTCCCGACATAGTTGAGATAGAGGAGTTCGGCAACAGTTAACTAAGAGATAGCGAAAATAAAGATTATCTCCATTAAACCAGCAGATTCCTTGGAAATGATATTGGTTACGTAATTCTATGACGTACATTGAATAAAAAAAGTAGTATTTTGCTAGGAAAAAACTTTTAAAATATAAAAATCTCTTTTTTGCGGTCAAAATTGACGTTAATATTTTAATAATGTTAGAGGTATTGATAATATCCATCAAAAGTTACATCTAAAGACTTGACGTAGGGACACGTGAAAGTAGATCGAGTAGACCTGGAATAAACATGAGCAGGAATAAAATTTGGTAGCTTTTAAAAATGTTACAAAAGGTTATTCGACTGGATAATCGATAATGTCCATGAAAAGCGTAGAAGTGGTAACGTAATAAAAGTAAGATGAGGAAGAGGGGAGTAGAGGACTCACTTACATCACAAAATAAGTATTGCCCGCGATAAGATGGCTATATTGGTTACTTTCGCGGCAGGATAAAGGAGTCTATTCCTCATAAAATGTATAGCCATGATTTACAATGTATAGATTATAGCAAGGCAGCGCCACCAGGAAAAATTTGATTATGTCATTGCCTACGTCACTCAGTGTACAGCAGTTATATTCTAATAATAAAACAGCCATACATTTTTTTTTGTAATAAGTAGAATAATGACATTTGTTGGACATTGGTTTGGATTTTAAAGATTTATTTACTATTTAAATTTCCAAAATATGACCTAATTTTTAACAACTCATTTTGTCCTACATATAACTTTGTGTATATAACGCGCTGATTTGTGTACTGAGTGACGTCACAGGCTCGGCCAATCAGATGTCTTTCTCGACCCTGCTCTACCTTCTGTTCTCTTTACATTGATGATTAATCTCCTCCATGGATTAAGAAATTTTTAACACAGTGGTTTTCAACCTGGGGTACGCGGATACATTGTAGAATATATAGAATTAATATAATATGTTTGTATATTTTCATATATAATTCTCATTTAAAATTTATTATTTAATACATTACTATGGATTTAATAGTTTAGTTACTATTATTATTATTATTACTATTATTATTAGTACCACGTCTTACTACCCGTTCAGGTTATACGCACTTACGATAATGTGTAATAGTAGGGTGATTGTGAGATGAAATGGAGGACCTACAGTTTAACGTGGAATCCGAACCAACGGTGGAGGCCTGGCATTCCACACATTCACAAGTTGTGATTAATACTCATCTTGTCAGAGGTGAAGGAAGGGTTTGGCAATCAGATAAATCTGTGCCCGGACCGAGGATTGAGCCCCGGACCCCCAGCACAGAGGTCCGACACGTTACCCTTAGACCACCAGGTCACCCCCAACATTATTCATTGTTACCAAATTGGTGTGGTGGTAATGCTGATATCTTGGAATGTGGAATATGATACTCGCTTCGGTTGGCACGTGGGATAAGATGTCGACATTGATTGAATGGTTTACCGGTGATTGGGGAGGTCCAGGTTTGAATCCCTGATGAGTGTACGGAGGAGTTTTTCCTGAATACTTTTCCCCTCTTCTTCCAGACAAATTCAGGTATAATTCCTTTGAATTCTACTTTACTCATCTCTACCTCGTTAGCTTACATATGTTGATAGAAAGGACGAAGAGCACGGCAAAAAAACAACAAATTCTAAATTGGTCTTGCTCTGGTAATTTTATTTTGAGTGTTTATCCTCATTTTAACCAGATGAGTGTGTGAGATAAAGAGAGATAGCTGTGTCGTTAGTCATGTGTGTATATATCTCGCATAACTATATCACTCACATCCTCTGTTTCTTGTATATATACTTAGAGGCAGTGTTGCGATATTTTCTGACGTGGCCCACTGCCAAATTAATATGGTTTAACGTATGTTAGTTCGTATTTTACTATTATAAAGCCACACGACTGACTTACTCACCCACCGATATTAATGTTTACCCACTTCCAGATGAGCTAGAAACTTGAAATTTGGCAAACTTATATCGTCTAGCCTGTAACCGACGGTAAAATTCCGAAAAGTTAAAAATTTAATTTTAATTCTTCCCAAAAAAAATCAAAATGGTGGATCAACTTTAAAGTCGGAGCGGACCTTTCTTTGGAGGTCTCTTGTGGCAATACGGTAAGACCTATCAAAAAACAGCTCTGGAATTACATTAGTTAACATCATTGAGCGTGTGAGAGAGACCGTACTGAGTGAAAGCTCTTAGTTCCGATAAGATCTATTTTGCTTGCTCATCACGTACTCTTTTACAAAATAGAAAGCTGATAGGTTGCATAGTTTCTAAGAAAAGTGTATTTACAATTACATGAGGAGTACAGGCAAATTATTCATGGCCAGGTTTTTGTCTATAGTCCACAACTCATAAGCTATTTCAATCACATTCACACACCTTGTATCCGTAATATTACGAAATATTGTATCACCTGATGAAAAGGTTTACAAATTTGTCCAATTCAGAGAAAGGACTATAAAGTTTCAGCGTGTTCAGTAGTCACAACTTTAATTTTATTTGATAGATTTTATATTATTATTATTATTATTATTATTATTATTATTATTAGCACCTCGTCTTACTACCCGTTCGGGTTATACGCACTTACGCTAATGTGTAATGTTAGGGTGATTGTGAGATGAAATGGAGGACCTACAGTTTAACGTGGAATCCGAACCACGGTGGAGACCTGGCATTCCTCACATTCACAAGATGTCTTGTCAGAGGTGAAGGAAGGGTTTGGTAATCAGATAAATCTTTGCCGGGACCGGGGATCGAACCCCGGCCGCCAGCATAGAAGTCTGACACCTTACCCCTAGACCCCCAGGTCACCGATAGATTTTATAAAATTATATTAACTATGAAGACCCACTTCGGTGGTGGCATGGTCTGATGCACTGCTCTCGCAATAGACAAGGCTGACGAAGATGAGGAGATCTAGGTTTGAATCTCGGTCGGGTGTACTGAGGTTTTTTCCCCCAAAATGGTTTTCCACTCTCTACTAAAGCAAATGCTGGTACACTTAATCTAAATATAGAATTTTGTATCTCTTAAACAATTAGCGTAATCAGTGCATGTGCGTATAACCTGAGCGTATGGTAAAACGTAGTAACAAAAAAAAAGATAGCCTTTAGACAACTTCAGAAAAATGGCTACGGGATTTTTCCCTATCATTAATGATTTAATTTCTATGCGCGCTTCAATGTTCATTTATTTGTTAACTAGTTGTTGAATATCTATCATGAGCATAGCGGTATTAGACGAGAAACTTTTTAAATGGAGAGAAACAGTTGTCATTAAATTCAACAGATATTCAACAACTGTTGATATGAGCATGTGAAGAAAATTAAACTAAATATTTATACTTGAGCAATATTTTAATTATTTGACCCAAATGGTCGATCCATCTTGTACGGATTTATGTCATAAGGACTGCAGGCCTTACGGATAGCTAGTATAATTCATTCACGACCAAAGTTTACTTGGATGACAGCTCAAATTGTTACTAGAAGTAGTCCCTAATATATCACTACACCAACAGCTGACATCTATCACTTTGGATGACTGTAATGAAAACAGATGGTAATATATTAATGTGATAGCTAACCACAGTAATTTGGGCTAGTATTATTAATGTATTTATTTGAGGAAGGACACAAAGTTTATTTATCGTTTAATTCCACTTAAAAATATATTAACACCACTTTCACAAAAACTTCTAACAAACATTGCTTCAAGATAGCGACTGACGAATTTAAACCATATGATTGAACGTAACAGCAAACAAGTTTTTTTATAATGATGCAGACACGCAGTTGACGAAAATATTTTATTCAGTTAAATATTTCAAAATACAATAAAATAATCATTTATTGTATGTAAAAAAAAAATGACAAGAATTTTCTCTTTTCTAAGTAAACACGATGCCTGTATTAAAAGGTATTGATGTGTGCAATATATTACACAAAATCAATAACGTTCCAAAACGAAGAACTAGTACTTTTAATTATGTTTAAAATATTGTTTCGAGTTGGATAGAAAGAAATTATTTAAAAAAAAATTAATAATATGATAAAACTTAAGTTTAAGCTATTTTAAATGTAATATATAACAGGTAATTAAAGATATTTACATTTATAACAAAACAGTGATCTTTTACAAGTGTTGGCCACCCAAAACCTAAACATATGATTTTCGAACTGTCATACAGGTAAAAACATATCGTGAACGGACTTTATATGTACACGGCCCTTTTTTTAGCACCATGTTTTACTATCCGTTCGGGCTATACGCCTATGTACTAATTACTCTAATATGTTTAGTTTTAGGGAGGTTGAGTATAGAGGAAGCGTACCCGCATTTACGTGGAAGTAAATTGGAATATAATTTAGGAAAGCCACCCTCAGTATTCCGACAGCTATTCGAACCTCGATCTTCCCGTCTTCAGCAGTCTAGTCTACTGCGAGAGTAGTGCGTTAGACCTTGTGTCCACCGAAGCTGGTACCATTCGCTATTAGTTACTTATGCGTTAAGAATAAATATAAACGCAGTCCAGCGGGTCCGCTTACCGTAGTGCTGAGACGCGTTGAAAATGTTCAGAATGTCCACGCTAATTAAGAAATAATTGGTTATGTCAAAATAACGCCCATGCCAAAATTTGTGGTGTAACATGAATGATCCAAAACTTTACATTTTAATTTTTACTATTTGAAAAAAAATATATCAGGAACATTTTTCAAGGACACTCTCTCCCATCAGCTAAGGATGTATGTTGGCAACACTGTTTCCAGCGATGAATGAAGCATTTTTGTTAATTACATCCCTAACAGTTGGCGACGGAAGTTTATATCGTCAATTTCCACAACCAAAACATGTTGAAGCTGCCCCTCATTCGTGGGTTATTAATATCGAGACCTTTGGCAAACACCTGTCAGATAAAATAAAGTAACATCCTGAGAAGAGTAAAACTGATAAACTCTACATTTTAGCGCCAATTTGTATCGTGCTCAGCTCAGTTTGGTTACTAAAAGAAAACTTAGCACCACGTCTTACTACCCATTCGGGTTATACGCTTAGGGTCTAATTGGTGACCTGGTGGTCTTGGGGTAAGGTGTCAGACCTCTGTGCTCGGGGTAGGGGGTTCAATCCTTGGTCCCGGCACAGAGTTATCTGATTGCCAAACCCTTCCTTCACCTCTGACAAGACGTGTATTAATCACAACTTGTGAGTGTGTGGAATGCCAGACCTCCACCGTGGTTCGGATCCCACGTTAAACTGTAGGTCCTCCATTTCATTTCACAATCACATTAGCGTAAGTGCGTATAACCCGAACGGTTAGTAAGACGCGGTGCTAATAATAATAATAAGTACTAATTACACGAATGGGGAAAGTTGAATATAGAGAAAGTGGACCCGCATTCACGTGGAGGAGGAGTGGAAAACAATTAAGGGAAAACCATCCCCAGTTCACGCGATCGAGATTCGAACCTCAATCTCCCCGTCCTCGGCAGTCTAGCTCTACATGAAACTAGCGCTTTAGCCAACCATGCCCCCGAGGTGGGTAGTTGCTAAAAGAAAACGTCAAAAGGCGTTGTAGAAGTCGCATTTGTTTCGAGTGGTTCATCAAATCTTAATTTATGTTATTTTTTTATTATTTAAAAACCGCATTTTACTACCTATTGGGATGCACGTCCATGTTCACACCACGCGTTTGTTTTAGGGAGTAAGGCTTAATTTAGAGAAAGTGTACTAGCGGAAACTTAGCTAAGAAAACCACAACCTTAGTTCACCAAACCAAGATTTGAACCCCAATCTCCTCATCATCGGCAGTCCAATTTACTAATATAGTGACGCCTTAGACCATTCGGTCACCAAATTGGATGTGTAAACATATTTTTTTTATCACTGCATTCAACTACCCACTCAGTCTTTACGCATATATGATAACTACTCTAATAGGATAGGGTTGAGGAAAGAAGCATTTTAGAGGTCATCTACCCGCATTTGCGTGGAAGGAGAGCGGGGAACCATTTAGGGGAAGCCACCCCTAGAAGAGTTGACCAGAATTTTAACCCCGATTTTCCTGTCATCAACAGGTCAGTATAACACGAGAGTGCAATTGTTCCTCAGAATATTTATCAAAGCAATTATTTTTTTCAAATGCCAAGAATAATTTTAAACAGCCGTATAAAACAGCAGTAAACATTTTATTATTTGTTCTAGTTATGATGGATTTAAATAGTCATAGAATGAAAAATAGTAAAAAAGTTAAGTCTGTGAATATTATCACATTAAAATGATTGTTATACCTGACACATTGGTCAAGATGCTTGTTATTTTGTTTGTTTTTAAGAAATTCGGCGAAATCTCACATATTCAAATAAATAATCCTACGCAAGACTGTAAAAGGCCTCACTATTCAGTTAAATCAAATCGTTTAGGCATATTTTCTATCATGCTATTTCCTGCTCCGTTAATGGCGTCTTCTTCTCTGAACTGGGTTCCACTTCTTGTGCCATCTCGGTCATTACATCTGGGTTTTCCTGTAAAGTAAACATAATTATGTTTCAACGTAACACGACAGAATAATTGTGCGTCTGGAACTTTTTATAATAAAATTTATTTTACATTGTTGGTTTACAGTCTACATTTAATCAAACACTAAGTCAATTATTCTCAGTAACGTACCCACGGGAGGAAATTCGTTGACATTTGTCCCTTTCTCCATCCTCAACATCATCAACGATTTCAATAAATACTTAAAACAGGAAGTACAAATATACAATAAAGCATTGAGAATGTATCGAAGGAATAAGCTTCATTTTAAGAGCAAGATCCAAGATTATGATTTAGTATTGAATATGCCTACCGCTATAAACAATAAATTTTTCACTAGATATTTAAATTGAAATATAAACTAGTAAAATATTATATTCAATATATTCACCCCTCCCAAAAATAATTTATGTTTGAGCCACAAGTTAATCTTAACTAAACCTCTAAAGTCCCATTATATTTTATCTTTAGTAATCCAAGATCAAAGAACATCACTCATAGCATATAACCTTTTAGTTATAATCCATTTATTGTAGATTTGGTATTTTCTGACAAATTGAAATATTACTTATAACCACTCATAACCTCGTAAATATATGCTCTCACTTCAGTGAGGTATGTACACCGATTTTAAATTGTCGAAGTATTAAAATTATTATGTTCGAGTCATATGGATAAAAAAACATATTTTAGTAAATTTTTAATTTGATCAAAAGTCACAATTTTGTGAGAGTCGACCATACCTAAAAAATTACAAACCTCACAAGTTAAATTAACTTACATCCATTATTTATCTATACGTTAACTATTAGAGCTGTAATGGTTTAGTAAAAGGGTTGGGATGAAAAGGGCTGCCTAGAGGGAATTGCATCCGCAATAGTAGTCACAGTGAAACAGCGCATTTGAAATAAAACCCTAGATATATCAAGTTTAGAGTCGAACCCCGGTGTACCCATCATCAGTTATCGAGTATTTTGAGATACTGATGCGTTATACCTTGGAATCATCCGAGTAAATTAATGACAAGTATTTTACTATATTTATTATTATTACTACTTTTATTTTTTATTATTAGCCTAATAGTAATAATAATAATGAATTGAAGGCACCCGTATACCGAAGATAATCCAAGAATAGGAACCTGAAGGCAGGAGGAGAGACCATTAACCACCTGGTCGCACAATGTAGTGTGTTCGATGGAAAATTATAATATAAAAACCCACGATGGAAGGGATAAAGATGAGTGGGAAAATGCCATTCAAAGTGTGAATTGAGTCTACTTATATTTTCTAATACTTTTAGCACCGCGTCTTACTACCTGTTTGGGTTGTACGTCTATGTACTAATTACTCTAATACTTTTAGGGATTAAGGAGGCTATATTCATAGGAAGTGTAACCGCATTTGTGGGGGTGGAAGAGTGGAAACAATTTTATAAAACCACCCTCAGTAAATCTGACCGAGATTCGAGTCTTGATCAGCAGTCTAGCCCACTGTGAGAGTAGCGGGGTTTGACCATTCGACCAACGAGGCGGGTATGTTGAAATACTCCTCTTTGTATTGGTTACATTTTGTGATTTTGTAAATGTATAATATAATATGTTGTATTGAAGATGTGTATTGTTCAATTAAAGAGAAATCTCAGTATTGAGGAAAATTCTCAACCCAATAAATTATTTCTGTTGTCAACATCCCTTTTGCTCAACTGATACAAAGCCTACGGCGATGAATAAGGTATCAGTGGATAGGATTTTTTTTACTGACTTCTAACCTAGCATACTCAATTTACGTTAAAACACATGGTTTGTTTAAAATATAAGTTAAAAGAAAAATCTAACAATATTTCTATATCAATTACCGAAAATGACAAAACAAAAAATGCAAGATGATTGCATTCTTACATCAAATCCACACTAATATTATAAAGAGGAAAGATTTGATCTTTTGTTTTTTTGTTTGTAATGGATAAACTCAAAAACTACTGGACCTATTTTAAAAATTCTTTCACCAATATAAAGAAAGCTACATTATCAGCAAGTAACATAGGCTATATTTTATTTCGAAAATTTAATTTATTCCTAATAAAAATATCGATAGTCACTCATATTTTATGGTAGAGTCTATGATGATTCTTCAATATGTGTGTTGAAAATAATAATGCGGCGAGTGGAAGGGTCTTGTATTGTATAAAAAGGGGTATTGTAAATTGTAAATACGTTCACATGAATAAACTCTCTTTGCTATTTTGTGTATACACCTCGTTGAGTATTTAATTTTAAAAACCCAACAAAAAACTAAATAATTTTATTTTTTGGGAAGGGGGTAAGAGGAAGGTTGAATGTGCGAAAGTTTCGCAATGGTTTACTGGTATATAATGATTAATATTATTAAATACTTGTTTATTTTAACGTTTTATTAAAACACATACATTCTTGATGGTGTCCGGGTGGTATTAGGACTTAGACTCGAAATGAGAGTAGTAGTTACCGAAGGATGAATCGAGGTTAAAAATCCTTTCTAGACGTGTTGGGGCTGCTTACCACGAATGTTTTTTTCATCCTCTTTCGTTGCCCATTTTGACTAAGTTACTTTTCATTATAATATATTTTTAGTAGCTTTTATGTTAAAATGAATAACTGAAATATAATACCAGAAAATATACCCACAGTGGTTGACGCACAACTCTTGCAATAGACTCAATTACCGGCAACGGCGAGATCTGAGCTAGAATCCTGATCTGTTGTACTGAGGATGTTTATTCCTAAATGGTTTCTCACTCTTCTTCTACGAAAATACGGGAACTTTCCTCTAAATTATACCCTCCAAAACCCTACCTTATCAACTGAGTAAATAGCAGTTAAGCTTGAATGGGTAGTAAGACTAGAAAAAAGATGTTAGTTGCATAGACAATTTATTGACGAGGTTCGGGGTTCAATCCTCGGTCCCGGCACAGATTTATCGGATTGCCAAACTCTTCCTTCACCTCTGACAAGACGTGTATTAATCACAACTTGTGATTGTGTGGAATGCCAGGCCTTCACCGTGGTTCGGATCCCACGTTAAACTGTAGGTTCTTCATTTCATCTCACAATAATCCTACCATTTTACATTATCATAAGTGCGTATAACCCGAACGGGTAGTAAGACGTGGTGCTAATAATAATAGTTTATTGACTGCGGGAATGAAATCATATGTCGCCAGTAATGCAGCTCTGGCAGTATGGTGCCTTGTATAGGCCTATTTATATATTCAATCTATCTCTCAGTGATTTCTGACATTCTTCTTTCAGGCATAGGATGGAAACTAATTGTATCTTTAGTCTACACTGTAAGGTATCAAGCTTACTCATATTTTGCTGCATTATTTATTAGTTACAGTTAAAGCCGCATCTAAATATTATATTGCTTAAATTTAAAAAGACACCTGTATACGGTAATTGAACCCTGTAGCTTTGGCTTAGTACGCCAATGCTCTAACCACTGAGCTATACAGGAACCATCCTGTGCCCTGGATCATTCTTCACTCGGATCTTGGCAGTCTATGATAGGCATGCGGAAATCTTCAGATATATATGGCGGATCAATTAAGATCACAAACTATTAGACCACGCAGCAATCCTTTACCCGGAAAAGCTTGCTATTAAATTATGAGAGAAGAATGACTCTAAGAACACTACGGTTCCTGGATAAATAAGTGGTTAGAGCATGGGTGGGCTAATCCAAAGGTCACGGGTTCTATTCCCGTGTCCAGGTGTCATTTTTCAATGTAGACAATATTGTAAGATAGGTCCTTAATGCAACCCGTCAATGTAAGACTGTTACTTTCCAGTGTACATGGATAACAAAGACTACTTATCACTTGTCTAGTCTCCATATCTCTGCTGCTCCCCTGGTGTATTTCTTACCTCGCTCTCGTGTCTGAGCTGCGACCATTCAAACAAGTGTTTCTCAGGGAACGACAGAGTTGGTGGCCTGATGAACCCTTTCTTGCTTACGGATGACAAGAAGAGGAACAAGATGCTGCACAGGTTGAAGGGCAAACTCATTATGGGCAAGTTGGCCTGAAAATACACACGGCATAAGAAGCGACAAAATAATCTTGAATTCAAATCTGAAGGCTTTGATTCAAAATAATTGTTTCAGTCCATTGATAGAACTAAATATTTGGACTTGTATGGTTGGAAAAACACCACATTTTAGTTCCTTGTCTAAAATACGAAATATATTATAAAAACCATTAATATATCTTGTGAAAATAAATAATTAATTCTCTAAAAAAGGGTCTTCTAATCCCCTATATTGTAATAAATATAATAAACTTATAAACTGATATTCAGTGTTACCAACACTTTTATTTATAAATTTAATGTGTACGTGATACTATAGAAAAAAAGTTTCTGATACAATTTTACATATTTTTTCACTAAAATTATACAATATTTTTGGATTTAAGGATTCAAATTTGTATTTTATATTAAAAAACAATTATGGCTTTGGATTCTAAATGTCTAGTATATTGCGAGCGCAGCACTTTATACCATGTGGCCACCGAAGCGGGTACGGCCGTTTTAAATTTTAATAAAGCTTTATTGATAAGCTAAACGAAGCCGTGAGAGATTGAAAGGAAAATAAATGTCCATAATATCCCATCAAAATATGCCTAGATTTTTATATTAGATCTACTGACATTGTAAATTATATTATGAGCAATAAAACCTAGTGGGACTTGGCGTATCACCTGAAATCCTCCACGTGCCACTGGCAGTGCGCATAAAACAAACTGGGAAACACCACTGTTTATAATCGATAAAGTAAATGTTTACTGTGGGTAACAAGACTTTATTACATTATTATTTTGTCATTTCCATAATTAAGATATGATACGCACATTATTAACATTCAATATCGGTGTTTGGGATATTTCTTCTTACAACACTGCCGTATCAGTTGTGCTAACAACTCTTATTTCTCGTGTCAAGCACAGCGGTAGTTAACGTACTGAAGTGTCGATTGTGCCCGTAAATATTTCTTTAAATGCATGTTTAGTGATAGCATCAGTTGTCTTAAAGCTTGACGCACACCTAATCGTATCAGAACGGAATGCTTAGGAAATTATTTACTACATGCATTTCAATGGAAGCCCACAAACTTGTTTGGATCGGATCGGAAACACGTTCGATCGGAACGGAACGAATCGGTTTGCCATGGAGGGTATATTTGGACGGATTCCGAAGATGTTCCGAAGCTATGCGCATGCGTGTACTCAGGTATTGCATCATTCTCTACTCTCACGCTCAGCTACAGTAGCCCCATGGCTTCTTTGGTGCTGACTGACAGCTAAAAGCTTTGAAAAGTTACCAGACCAAATTATGTATCCCTACGTCGAACCATATGAACTGCAAAAACGTGTGTTTAGCAGCTATCACTTCTGACGGTCAAAATGTAGGTATATACCTAAATGTTGACTGTCATAAGTCAGCTGTGAACTGTCAGTCAGCACCAAAGAAGCCTTGGAGCTACTGTATATACCTGTTGGTTTTCAATTCCTCTTCGCCGGCGATTTTTGTTTAGTTAAACATGTCTTTGGATGAAAAATTAATCAATTTGGTTCAACTAGACCCTGTGATTTATGATATTGGTAACAAACATTAATATGACAGTGTTATGAAGGAAATTGCGTGAGAGGAAATCGTGGAAATTTTAAAGGAAGCGTGTAAGTAAAATGTCACACTTTATAAACACTATCATATTATTGTTCATCTGTTATTCCTTATGAATTAATACTTTAAAGTTAATGATGTTATGATTCACTATCTTAATTTAAATTTCTACCAGTTAGTGGATGTATCAGATGTTTCAAAATGTTGGTATTGTTAATTTATTGGAGGCTTTGTTTAGCTCTAGCCATCTGGCCAGCTTCATAAATCTTTAATTATTATATATATTTTTTTATAACTACTTTCCTTTGTATCGAGTGTAGCAGGTGTTCAGCTCGTTTCGCAAGTGCATTTGATATTTTCCTGGAGCAGTAAGGCACAGAGCAGAGCCACCGTTTCCCTCTCTACCCNCCCTCAATGCTGCTATTACTCATCTTCAATTCAAATATGTACTCTCTTTGGCTGCTTCCTTCTGACTGATAAAAATTCCTAACAAGTGAGAGGACAAAACTCGTTTCCGTCCGTAGGGCTCCGATTCTGAGAGTTCTGATCTGTTCTGATCCGATTAGGTGTGCGACAAGCTTATACACTTCACGAATCAGAATATTTCAGTGGTGTAGTATTAATTAAATACTAGGGCGGCTATATTGATAGGGTGTCCTCCTCCTATTTCTTTCGAGTTAAAATGCCAAGGAGACAATATTGACCATATGAACATGAATTAAGAGTATAGTACCCCTTTTAGTTCCTCCCTGACTACTACGATACTCTTGCTATACAGTATATTTGTAAACTCATAGCCCAGACTGTACATATAGCTTGTTTGAACCAAAAGTAATACAAAATATCTATATATTTACGTCTGGCAAACTATACTAATACCATTTAATTGTGTTCAAAGTTTAGGCGTACAGCGCCGGGAGAGTAAAGCTGTGCAAGCATGCGTGCAGGTTGCATTGAGCTAGGCGCGCGTCACTGCACATGTAATAATGGCAAGCACTTGCTGTGATGTAGGACCATTAATGATGACCCTAATAACGTATTCGCATTTCTAGATGGACCGGTGTGTTGTTTACTATTAATTGTGATATGTTCTGATGCCGTGCTCCGAGATGTCGAGGTGTGTAGAGCCACGCGCCTAACTCCTATGCAACTTTTTGTACGCGCATGCTTGCACAGGTTTGCTCTCTCAGCACTGTATGCCGAAACTTTGAACACAATTTAATGGCATTAGCATAGTTTGCCGGATGTAAGTTTATAGAGATTTTGTATTACTTTTGGTTCGAACAAGCTATATGTGCAGCTTGTGCTATGAGTTTTCGAGTATCCTGTATGTAATCACTTGTTCTTCTCTCATAAGAACCCTTTCCCCTGGCTGTATAGCACTTCTAAGACTTCTGCGCCTCTATTCCAAATCAGGGTTGACTGGTTTAAACTCCATTAGTTTGAACCAAGTATTTTTTTTATGAAGGGTGATTCCAATTACTGATAGAAGTTTACTTGTTTATGATACTTTAAAATTAGCCCAATTAATTTATTCAATAATCTATTTACTTGCTTGAGTGGCTGCACAGTATAAGGCGTAACTCTCGTGGTAGACTAGACTGTCGATGACAGGCAGATCGGGGCTCGAATCCCAGTCGAGTGTACTGGGAGTGATATATCGAAAATGATTTTAAATTCAACCTCCCTCGTCCCTAACTCATTAGCATAATAAGTGCATATGCGTATAACCTGAACAGGTAGTAAGAAGACGTGTTAAAAATACATATATTTAAATTAACTCTTGGTTACTAGTATTTTAATATCCAAGCGAGATTTCTGTATGAAATCTCTTCATTTTAGTTCTCAAAATATACCAAACTTTGTGATTTAGCTTTTAATTTAATCAATAAATTATAATTTTGAGCAATACACAATGATGCATGCTCTTCAATCAAAAGTTTAACGTATTATTTACCTCAATCTGAGTTGAGACTGGACATGTATAGTTAATAATAAGCCACAAATGATTTATATTAATTTAAATTCAATAGTAAAAATTAGGCTTAGTTTAAGCCAAAAAGCTTGGTTAATATAAAAACAGCTAATTTTAATTTTTTATAAACGGATTTTTTCTTACAATGCTCCAAATAGAATGCAGACAGCAATATCTGCCAAAGATGGAGAGCTAGGACGTAGAATACTCCACCAAGAGCCTCTTAATATATATATTGTTTTATTCTCCTATTTACTCTCTCGCCTTGGACATTCTGCAGCCCTATTCTGATCAAAGTACGTACATAAAACCACATCTGCCAAATACTGGAGGGCTAGGACGTAGCACAAACAATACCTCCAGAGCCTCTAACTACAGTAGCCCCATGGCTTCTTTGGTGCTGACTGACAGCTCACAGCTGACTTCTGACAGTCAAAATTTAGGTGTATACCTAAATTTTGACTGTCAGAAGTGAAAACTGCTAAATACATGTTTTTACAGATCATTTGGTCCGGCGTAGGGATACATAATTTGGTCTGGTAGCTTTTCAAAGCTGTCAGTCAGCACCAAAGAAGCCATGGGGCTACTGTATATAACTTGTTCTACTCCCTTAATAGCTCTTGTCACCTGGTTGTAAGGTTCCTCTAATACTTTCTGCAGCCCTGCTCCGAACAGAGTGCAGACAATGGTGGCTGTTGCAGACTGGAGAGTCAGTACGAAGCAGAATCCTCCGAGAGCTGTGGCGCAGAGGATGCCGTTAGCTCCCCATTCGCCCTCGTACACTGGACTATATTGCCCGTCACTCAGTAACAAACCTGCACATATGAACTTTATAATAGGTACAAGATTCCACTACATTAAGACTTGACCGTACGGTATACACCAGGGGTGCACATATACTCGATCACGTAGTGATTTAAAGTCAATCGCCAATGAATGATAAAAGAATATTTTGTTTACTTAAATAATCAATCAGTGACCCACCCCTGTGGCTTAGTTAGCTAACGCACTAGATTCGTAATGATCTAGACTGCTGAGGACGGGAAAATAGAGGTTCGAATCTCACTCGGGTAGACTGTGGGTGGTTTCCCCTAAATGGTTTTACACTCTCCCTCCCCGCAAATGCGGGTTCACTTCCTCTAAATTCAACATTCCCAATTACTAACCAATTTGCTTAATTAGTACTCAAGTATATAGCCCGAGCGGGTAGTAAAAGGTGGTGCTAAATAAAATAATTAATCAGTGAAATATATTTTTATTTATTTATTTAGCACCCCGTCTCACTAACCGTTCGGGTTGTACGCTTGGGTACTAATTACGCTAATGGATTAAGGAATTGGGAAAGTTTAATGTAGAGGAAATGAGCCCGCATTTGCGTGTAAGAAGAGTGGAGAAATATTTAGGAAAAACCACCCCAGTTCACCCGAGTGAGATTCTAACCTTGATCTCCCCATTCTCGGCAGTCTAGATCAACACGAAACTAGCGCATTAGCTAACTATGCCCCCGAGGAAGATGTGAATTAGATAAATTGGGGAAACAGTAGTGGTTCGAACAACTTAAGATATATCAAGATGACATGATTTTTTAATACTCACAGCCATTAGCAAAAAGTGTTTTTTTAAATGATGAGTCCCGTAAATGCTTTAAAACAGAAGCTTACGCTCCTCATATCCAAGTTTGAGAATAAGAACTTTGCTTATTTACCATATATGATGGCACAGTTAAAAAGTTACTCTATACATTACTAACCATATATAGATTAAATTAAAAAATATTTATTTGGGGTTTGAGAGACGTTTACAGGACCTCAAAATACTTAATAGTGTGATTTTATTTATTTTAGCGTATGCAATTCGAATTTGTTGGAGAGATAGATGTGGTCTTCTACTGGCAGTGGTGGGAATGTAGTCATCTTCTGAGGTTGAGGCATAATGTAGGTGCAAGTTACTTCGTTCCGTTGAGACGAAGTGATGATAATGAGGATGATTATTTTGTGTCAGTACAAGTCTTAGACCTAGCTTAAGATTAATTAACCAAACCATGGCAACCATAGGAACAATTCATCTTCAAGAAAAATACCTATGGTACCACAGGGAATCAAACCCGGAACTTTTAGATTGGTATCCAGGAATGCTGATCACTAGACCAAGAGGCAATCCAATATGGATATCGAAACACTGGAAACAGAAGTAGTTCAACTAAAAGCCTATCTCCTCATTAAATTAATTGCTTCCGAGGATTTTTTTTTAAGTAGGGCCTATGTATATTGGAAGCATGTACACTCATAAAAGTATCCAAATATGCTAAAATGTGCTGAAGATTTTCACGCATGTTTTTGGTCAACTTATTTGTGTGAAGCAGCAGTTTCGCAAATGAAAAGGGAGACATATTGGTATCTAGGAACAGACCTATTGTTAAGCTCTGATTTTTAACCCTCGTCTTGTATTTAATTATTCGACACCTTTAAATTAATCGTCAAACAACGTTAAGAAAATATTTTTTTATCGCTTGGATTTTAGAAGGTTTTTTCTCTTCTTATTACATGTGTTATCTTTGTAAACGTTTTAAATGTTTGCTGGGTAATTATTTAACTAATCAGTGGCATAGCTATAGGTATTTAGCTGGTGAACGGGTGAACCACAAGCTGGAGTTTACGAGTTACTGTATTTTGAGCTGCAGCTTTCGAATGACTGAGCTATTTAACCGTATATTACATGAAATCTTATGTTCAATCATATAGACTATTTAAGTAATTTCCAACAGCGTACAACCTGAATGGGTAGTAAGACGATGTGCCAAGATAATATATTTTTTCAACAGTAAAAAAAGATCTGCTTTAATGGTCGAATGGTATAAGGCATCATTCTCATGTAAAACAGGCTTGCTAATTACGGGTAGATCGTGGTCCGAATCCCGGTTGGATCTACTAAGAATGTTTTTTTATAAATGGTTTATTACTCTGCTTCCTAGCAAATGCGGGTAGATTATATCTAAAATGCTTCCTTCCTCATCCCTACCCCATTAGAGTAATTATCATATATATGCTTATAACTTGAACCAGTAGAAAGACGTGGTGATAATCAAAAATAGAAATGCTCTTCCAATTTCTAATGTAAATACCAAGGCTGTTAAAGATAAAAGCCTTAAATCTGTGTTTAAAGTTATTTTAAATTCTATAAGCAGCTTTAGAGAAGACCGCGACCCTATCGGTAGCAATAGTAACCTGTGAGTGTGGCGAGCGTGGATCCAAGGACGGCGAACAGTGCCATGATGGGGGAATATATGAGTATGGCGAGATACATGGTCGTTGAAGCTGCGGGGTCGCAGTAGCCGTACACCTGGGACATGGACAACACCACACCTGCAAACACCTGACGAAACAACTTACCATTAAACCTAGGTTAAAAAGTCACAGGAAACTCTTAAGACCCGTAGCTCGAAGGAGCCACAGTTCGTTAATTTGAAAAATGACACCTGAACATTAGAATCGAACCAGGGATTATTGACTTGGATGAATGAATATAATACTCCACGTGGTTAGATAATTTACCTAAAGATAATTTAAATATTACAAACTTCGTTGCTCATGTTCAATTAATTGTACAAGCGTTGGCTTTATCCACGTACCAACAGGATCCGTTCTAATAAACCCTACAAATGTTCTCCACGGCTGAGAATGGAAAAACACGCTATGGAGATAATATCTCTATAGCGTATTCTATAGTTAATCCTTTAGTTAAAACGTTTTAACACCAGGGCTATTCAATGGAATTAGGGTGGGAGTTTAGGGTAGGTTAGAAAAGGTCAATATTTTTTCGGTTTTTATATTAATACTTATTTTGGTAGAAATAAATAAAATATCTCTCCAGTAGAAACAAACATTTTAATTTTCTCCACATGGTGACCTCAACAGTTCTTGAATATCTTTCAAGAGTGTTTTAAAATTTAATTTCAACTTGATCTCTTGGGTGACCTGGCGGTCTAGGGGTAATGTGTCAGACTTCTGTGCTGGCGGCCGGGGCTCAAACCTCGGTCCCGGCACAGATTTATCTGATTACCAAACCCTTCCTTCACCTCTGACAAGACATCTTGTGAATGTGGGGAATGCCAGGCCTCCACCGTGGTTCGGATTCCACGTTAAACTGTAGGTCCTCCATTTCATCTCACAATCACCCTACCATTACACATTAGCGTNCCTTCACCTCTGACAAGACATCTTGTGAATGTGGGGAATGCCAGGCCTCCACCGTGGTTCGGATTCCACGTTAAACTGTAGGTCCTCCATTTCATCTCACAATCACCCTACCATTACACATTAGCGTAAGTGCGTATAACCGAACGGCTAGTAAGACGCGGTGCTAATAATCATTGATCTCTTGATTAAAAAAATGTACCATCTATTGCCACTATATTGATGAAAGATAGTCAAGAAATATTGATATTACATAGTATGTAGAAAATTAAACTATATTCCTACTGGATCAATATTTGAGTTATTTTGGACAAAAAAAATGTAGAAAATAGCCTCGATCAATCCAATCTGAGATTATAATCTCGACTTCGCCATCACTGGCAACCAAGTATGTTGCGAGCCTAATCCCACGGGTCCACCATTTTAAGTATATCCCCATTGCAGATAGTCTTGACCACACCCTGATCTCAATGATCAGAGCCTATAATATTTAATATTATTTCAAGTTCATCCCGAGCATGGTTTTAGAGCGGGAATACTTTGGTTACATTCTAAAGGCGTCCCTCTCGTGCCAGACTGGTCTGATGAAGACTTTAAGATCGGGGCTCGATTCTCAGTCGGGTCTGCTGAGGATGGTTTTTTCCTTATAGTTTCCCATTCTCCTTCCACACAAATGCGAGTGTATTAACATTCAAATGTCTCCTTCCTCATTTATGGTCGTATGTCCTATAATATAAACTTGAAACACATTATCACTCAATACTATCAATAAATTAAAGAGAAGGTTATGTGATCTTAAAGACATGTTGACGACTTACTTGACCCCAATCGACGTGATGACCTTCCAAATCTTGCGCAGTGTCCGTTAAGTTGTTTTCAGACTGGGTGAAGCTTTCCTTGAGATTTAATCCATATGCCATTCCATCACCAGTGGGAAGTAATGAGACATTGCCCGTCTCGTTTCCATTGTCAGGTTTGTCAAGACCCTGATTAAAAACAATATTTGTTAAATTTAACGACAGTTTCAAACGTTCTTTCTGATTATCTCCAAAATTAATGTTGTTCTTCGTCGATTTGTTGGATTTTTCATCGACTAATAAACTAGTTTCTAATATATCTAAATGGTCATTTGAAAATGCAGTGGTTATTTCTTTCATACTTGTATCTGAATTATGTTTAAAACTGTCAATGTCTAAATCGTCTACCGCGGTTGATGTTAATACACTTGTTTCATTCCTAAGTTTCGTGTGGTTTACATTCAAGTTAATGGAGTACCCAGCAGAGTGAGCGTTTTCTGAAATATTATCATCGTTATTTTCGAAGTAATTTGAGGTGTCCACCAAAGTACGTGGAATATCCGTCCCACTGTCATGAGAAGTGGCTAACGTATCTATTTCATTGTTCAAAGTTTTGGAAACTTCAGGTAACAAAGGAGGAGATGCTTGATATCTTTTTAAAGAGTTCCCGGGAAGTGTGCTGGCATAATCAGTCAGTTCTAGAAGTTCCGTCTCTCCAATTTTTGAAACTTTTCCCTCCTGAAGAACGACGAGCGGTACATTTTGAGGACCGTGAAATGGTTGCGTTGAGTTGATCATTGTAATGTTGAGGTCGTTGTAACTGTTGTAAGACTTCATATTGGTGATGATCAAGAAGAGCATTATCTGGGATATGTAGAAAGGCATAGTGAAGCATGGTACAGGATGTTGACCCATGTAAGCTAGCAGGGAGGCCAGTGCTGATGCCACGTACACACTGGAAAAAAAAAAATAGTATTTAAATTCTGCACAGCCAATAACGTCACAGTAATAGAATTTTATATGCTGGGAGTTATGTGAGAACGAGGGTAAGTGTTTTTTGAGTTTAGTAGGTATTCTTCATGTTATTGTAGCTTAGAGAGCAAAATATACTTGTCAATAGAAGTATGTGGCCATTTACCCTAGTAAATTACTTTCAAGAAAAGAAAACCTGAGTGGCAAGTTAGAGCTGGACATTAAAACCACACTAACACTACCCCCTTCGGAGGTTACGTGGTCAAAGGCGTTACACTCATAGTTGACTAGACTGCCGAAGAGGGGAAGATCAAGGTTCAAATCTCGGTCAAATGTTCTGATGGTGGTTTTACCAAAATGGTTTTCCACTTGAAATTCACAAAAATGTTTCATATAAATATAAAATTACTCATCTATCATCCATAAAACCAGTAGCGTAATTAGTATATAAGCATATAGCCCTAACGGATAGTAAGATGCGTTGTTAAATACACCAACACTTAAATAGCACCCAAATAACACTCAGCCTTTTTCTTGCATTGCATCATAAGACAACACTGACACCACTCTATAATTCAAGCAACACTTTTAATTATAATTGCGTAACACATACAGTCGCATCACAGTAAGAATAAACTTTTAGAGTATATAAAACAAAAATTTATAATAGTAGTCATTTATACAATATTCTGTCAGTTGTCAAAATTGACATCTTCCAAAAGTGACATCTGCATAAGATGTAGCTAGGCATAGGAATATATGAAAATGCATTTAATAGCGTAATTTTATTTATTTATTTAAAGTATTAACGTGCACTTTCTAAGCCTACTGATTATATCAGCACACGAGAATTTTTCTATGAGTGAGAGCGAAAGTGCCTACCAATTTTGTTGGGAAAGGTGCTTCATATACATTCCAGGTTTCTTTTACACGCCGAAATTTATATGGGACAGACGGTTTTACTTACCCCTCGAGCTAAGCTATTCTACGGATTTTTATCATTCAATATAAACCCGTTGACCCTGGTTGTGTTTGAACCCACAAAAATCGGTTCCTGAAGCAAGCACTTTACCCCAAGACCAAAAAGGTAAAAATAAATAACAGCTTTTGTCGCTCAGGACCACGGTTGGATATTGTAATGCCATCGACCTTGTCATAACATAAAACATGTATGTTGCTTTAAGAATGAAAACACAAGAACTAATTAAATATCATATACAGACGCTTAGATGTCACACCATGATTTCAACCTCAACTTAAAGTGTAGAAAAGAATAAGTACACACAAATTAAATTAAAACATTACCTGCCCTCAAAGATTTCTTTTAAAGATGGATTGAATCCTATATATCTCAAATCCGAGTCTTAAATTCTCTTTCAATACTCGAATACAAATTCAAGTCCTTTGAATATTTTTTTTAATGTACAGTTTAATTTTGAAGTGGAAATATTTTAAATTTTATTTTTAAAAGTATTGTTTGAAGTCTTGATGCCACTGACAATATATGTTATTTTATTTGTCATTTCTTTTACGTCATAAAAAACAAAAGAACACTTTTATCTAATAAATTAATTATATAAATAATATTTTGTCTTTTTCTTTGTGATTTTTCATATCTTCCAACTACACAAATTTATATCATTCCCTTTATCAATTACTTGAAATGGTTATATGAAGTCTAGGGTTTCCATTTTGTATTCGAAGTGATTTTTTTTTAAGATTTTTACGAATCTCGATTCTTTATAACACCATAGAATTCAAGGAAGCAAGGATCTGAGCGTCTAATCTCTAGTTTCTAGATATTTTTGAGCTCGCACTATTCTCTGAGAGCTCTGGCAAACAGATTCTCACTTCTCCTAGCAGGGCTTGGCCTCCAGGATACAACACGTCCCCGAACTTGTCATAGGAGCTCCCTCACCTTAAAACAGCGGCTGCCATCATGAATACCCAGATCATCGGGTCCACCTGGATGTCGTACATAGTCGGCAGTACGGAGACGGTGACCAGACCCACTAGAAGCGGGTTGTATACCGTCAGACCTGCGCTGATGCTGGCAGAGTTTTGCTTCATAAACTGAAACCAGGACCAATGTGTGTGTGTGCATTAACTTCAATATCTGTCCTTCCCCACCCCGCATCCCCAGCGTCTTGACCATCCTCATATTTACACTGATGGAGTAGGGATGAAGAAGGCCTAGTAGAATTCAGGTAGGAAGAAACTTCTAGAAAATTCAAATCTCATTTTTCAGCCAAAGTTAGTATGTTTTTTTAAAAAATTATGACTGTAATTTTATAGGTATTGATATAATCTATCAAAAGTGGCAATTGCTGATAACACGACTTGACTTAAATAAAGATGAAATATTCTAGATGTCAGATAAGGTTGTTTCTATGAAAATTAACTGTATAATTTAGATGTAAGGTGACTTAAGGGAGACGGATAGATCACGTAAGAAACACCACCTCAGTAAACCAAGACAGGATTCAAGCCCCGAATTCCTTGTTACCATAAAACCTCAAGAAGTTATCATGTTTCTTTTAACTTCACACTTCACACTTGAAAACAAACACGTTTGTTTAAGCATGTAACCTAATAATCTAGGAAATCTCACTTAAAGTGTGGTTAAGAGTAAAAAGAAAAGGCACTTGACTCAAGAGCCCTTCTCACTCCACGGATAACACCGAGCTCAGATAAGTAATACAGCTCGATCCAGGCATCGCATCGTGGTGTGGTTTTCTGTTTTAAACAATGGAACCAAGACCAGTGAAACCGATTTACCGTATTTTAAAAATGTAACAAAATTAAAAATTAATTATTTGGAAACAAATTTATTATTAAAATGATCCTATTTTCGATGTTGTCAAATTCAGAATACATAAAATCACATTTCGATACGTTTACTGGTTCAAGCGTAGTTTTACTGGTAATCGGCCGTGAGATGGTCTCTAGAGGCTTTTCCCTGAATTAAGAAGGTAGTATTATTACTATAATCATCATCATTATCATCAAAGTTAAGGTACTGCACCAACTTGAAGGATGTATCAGCTGAACAAAATAATTCAAGTCTTTGAGCGCCAAACCCAAATAAATAAACAGTCAATCACTTCAGTTGCTGAATGGTCTAAGGCGCAACTCTCATGTTGGACTGGCCTTCGATGCTGGGGAGATCGGGGTTCAAATCCTGGTCGAGAATACTGAGAGTGTTTTTTTCCCTAAATTGTTTCATACTCTACTACCACGCAAATGCGAGTCGATTACATCTAAAATGCTTCATTCCTCATCCCTAACGTATTAAAGTGATTATCCTTATGCGTATAGCCTGAACACTACTACTACTACTTTTACGTGCTAGTCCACTCCAGCCGGAAATGGTTGGAACAGCAGCCCAGGACATCAAGGTCCAGGGCAGTTTCTAGGTTGGTACCTAATAATTATGCTCCAAACACCAACCCCAAAGGTTGGGATGATCAGGGTCAGTCCAGATAGCCAGGGAGGTGCGAATAACTGCCCGCCTACCAGTATACACTGGCGTGACCAGCATCAGGGACTCATGCCTCTCACCTATCCAGGGTGGTACCCGGAGACGTTTACTTCTACTATAGAAGCGACCTTGCGATCTCCACTTTTTCCCGTGTGTAGGGGAATGGGATTTATTTATCATTACTTTCTGTCCTGAAGCCTAGATTGTAACTCAGGATCTATGTTGCATTGTTTATCTACCTCAACTAATTACTAATTTATCCAATTTACAATAATTTTACTTGATTTGATGTTGATTATAGCTCCTAATCTAAGTGTTCCTTTTTTCCCATCTAATTTTATCCTACTAGGTGGTCCACCCCGGGTATTTTACGCCCCCGGTACCCTGCCCCACTGGGTATCCCACCACTTCCGGATCTAATAGTCCCTGGATCGGTGCGAGCCCCGGTGGGGGGCAAACATCCTCCTATCCACCACCTGGGGAGACGCCCTACCAAAAATTTCGTTTCACCTACCTCCAGCTAGGACCACTACCTTGGACCTAAAATTAAACATGAACCAACACAAGAATTGAATGAATAGATGAATGGGAATGGGGCCACGCCCATTGCGCGGGGGAAAGTAATTCCCCACTCTTCGTGCGTATGAATGGAGCGTCCATGTTCTAGCACATGCACTACTAACAGCTGTCCAGGCTAACATCGGTTAGCATCGGAGCTCTAAAATGGCTCACCACACGACCGGTGAGGCCCGTGCCCACAGACACAGAACCCCAAGGGCCAAGGCCCGAAGGAACAGAACCCCAACGGTCTGCCAACGCCATCACTCGTCGGCGATTAAATTCACTCCCCCACAAAGTGCAACCCATTCCTGGGCCACCACCACAAGCAAGCTCGTGACGTGGGCCTTTGGTCCAGTCCTGTGTACTACTTATAACGAAAGTAGTCAAACGGGGTCATACCAGTCCGCAAGTCCACCCCGAGCACCTGTAGGTAACCGATACAAGCATCAGTTTTTCTGAAATGGGATCACATGAACAGGAAGTAATATGCGATGATGATGATAATAATAATAATAATAATAATCAGTCCCCTAGCAAATGATCCATGGAGGTCTCTCGTGAACATGACCACTACGCTCTCAGGAGATAACAGTCATTGTGCTATAGAGGTAGTAGCTACCATTGATACCAAGAGTCCTGACGAGGCAGTGATGAGACCTGCTATCGAGGCTTCAAGGTTGGCCACAGTCAGGGCCACCGCGATGAGTAGCCCGCTCACAGGGTTGTTGGCGAACACGACCTGCGTCCAACACAATTCTGGATAAAGATTCATGCACACACGTCTAATGATACAATTAAATCACAATAGCAAGGACAACTGTTGAGAATATATATTTAAAAAAAAAGTAGTATAACCTTCATTGGCAAAGGATTAGTATGTTCATTTTAGATATGTCAAAATTGACATCTTCTGCCAACAGTGACAACCACACAGTGATACAGAACAATAAACCTGAAGTTAGAAGCTTTTCAGATAAGCTTGTTCCATTAGTAGTGTGATTATACAATGTTAACAAAATCCACTGATAAAAAATGCAAGAAAAGTGTTAATTGCAAAAGGTTGAACTAAAAAGGTGCAATTAAAAATGCATTAAGACAAAAGTTCCATTTTGAAATGCATTTATTTCCACCAAAGAGATAGTGTGATATGTGATAAGAAGCATACATACACAAAGGGACAAAAAAAATGGGAACTCACGATAATAACACTTTAGCTATATTTTGTGCGTCACATAATTTACACACAGGGGTGAAGGTTTACCTGTCCATATCCTCTGAGCAGAGCATCTAAAAACTTGATTGGTCCCCAAAGTGAGTCAAAACGTTTCTTAGAAAGGAACTCGGTGAGTTGGTGACAGTCGCCCACGTACGACAACCATGTTCCTGTGTTCTGAAATGTCAAAAAACGTTTCAGTTCAGAAAAGATAATATGTCATTCACTCACGTGAACTAATGGAGAAACAGAATCGCTCTCTGAATCTAGATAAATGGTCATCTCTTCCCATCTTGGGAACGAATCTTAATACTGTTCAAATGCTGGTGAAATAATAGGAGGTGAGATTATATTGCTAAGAGAAGCACGAACCCATTTTACCAAGAAATTGCTTCAAATCACGGGTGAATTTTTAGAGGCCAGTTAAGGATAGATCAATTGGCCGGTCGCACACCAAATACAACATTTTGCCTCAAACGTTTCTTTGCTAGGCATAACGTTGCATTATCTTGTATTTGGTATAAAGAGATAACCTTTGGTGAGATATTTTAACCTTAGCTTTCATGTCATTTATACTTTTCATTAGTATATATTTGGACACTCCATTCATACTTATGTAAAGTTAATTTTTCGCCCAGCGATCATTCAAATAGTGTTTTCACCATTTTATCCTGCATCTTTCACTCTTACTTGCTTAATATTCTTTGCAGTGCTTCCTCTAAAACTCCCACCTAATTAAACTACAAAGATCACAAGGTAGTGATCCGCTCCACATTTAGCTCCACGCACAACCCAAGTATTCTTTACTACACTTCTAAGTCTCTCATCATACACCACAACATCTATAATCATTCCCGAACCATTCCTTTGCAATGTATACAAGTGAATATAGTTGTTCTTAAACCATGTGTTCGACAAAAATAAACCCTTATCCAAACATATGCTCACTAACTCATTACCAGTATCGTTTCCTAACACCCTTTGAATTCTTTCTTTGGGTACCGGCTACTAGCCTAGAACGTACCAGCACCCCTGACAGTATTTGTTGCCTTACGGAAAGGATGCTGTAGAGATCAGATTTGGCACAATTTAGCCAGTACACAACAAGTACAAGCGTTACTCAGTCTTACCCTGAGCACTGTTCCTACACACCAGTATCACTACTGTAGAGACTGCTCTGCCGGCCAGTATATTGAACTTACCGTGCCACTACCTCTAGGAAGGAAGGCGATGCACCGATACATCAAGACAGATTATACTATGGCAGTGTATTTGTAAATGCCTAAATATATTTCTAGAACATTTAAATCATATTTGTATGTAGCTAATGGACTACGTGTCTAAGTTAACTTTTTTTTAAAATATTCTGTAAAACGTTTGCCTACTAATCTAGAAGTGGTAAATCGATTCCCGGTAATTTACAAATTGTTATCACTGTCAAATTAGGTAACTTTCTTTTCAATAGGTGATAAATTAACATTCTTAGGGCTGACTATAGTATTTTACCTGTAGCCTGTACCTGCAGCCCAATTTTCATTGGAAGAATCTTATCTGATAACTAGATAATTAGCTAAATTTAATTTCACGTATTCACACGTCAAAACATGTGATTTGCATTTTTCACTTTTTATAAATATTATCAAAAGGCTATACAATAATACTAGTAACAAAGTAAAATTTTAACATTTTGACCACAAAAAAGTATGTTAATATTTTATAGAGGTTTTTTTCTTCAAGAAACCAACCATAGCATTTCAATAATTGACTATTTGGGTAATAAATAGGTAGATGGAATTATTTAATACGAGTGTAACTTATTTACCTTGCAACACAATCTTAGTCTAACCAAGGAATCTGTAATATATTTAGACTTATCTTATGCTAAAAGCTCATATTCAAAACAGAACGCTAATAATTTAGTATAACCAAAACCTTGTGAGTTAAGACCTTGTTAGTGTTTGTGGTGATAACTTCGTCCACAATTAGCAGTATCAATAATTAACATATCTTAACGGACTCATAATTATCGTGTGCAATCCCTTTCTTTTTCTGTTCATGACACATTTATTTTAATAACAACTATGCGCAAGTTGTGTGAAGTCCAATTATCATAGGAAGAGCCTTATCTGACAGATAACAGTTTCTAGATCTACTTTCATGTATTCACACTTCAAATAAGGTGTTCTTTTGCTGTAACTTTTGATAATATAAACTCTTGTAAAATAACAATAGCATTGTGAATGTTGACCTAAAATAATCGTTAGTAATTTCTAAATGGTTCTTCCACTAAAAAATAGGGTTTAGGTCTGGTTTGCCCTAAATCATAATATTTATCTAATATTATGGTAGGATGGAAGGGGACGTAAGAAAAACCCAGTGTTTTTCCAGTTTTTATGACAAAAAACATTTTCTGGAGAGAAAAAAATAATTGCTCTCGTACAAAAATATAGTTTAATTTTCTTCATATGGTGATATAAAAATGTCTTGAATATTGCTCAAAGGTGTTCTGGAATGTAATGACAACTTTTTCTCTTTATTTGAAACGTTCGTTAGATAATACCACCATGTTCATTATATATATTCAGTGAAGAAAATTCACATCCACATTCTTCCATTGCAATAACGTTAAAGACCCTTTAACTCGGCCATTGCCTTTAATTATTTTTAAACCATCGTGTTAGCTACCAACAACGTGTCTTAAATCGAAGATAGAATTCTAATATATTACCATCTAACCAACATTGATATTAACCGTCAAAGACATGCTTCAGTGATCGCATGGTCTAAGGTGCCATGCTTGTACTAGACTACCAGGAATATTGGGGTTTTAATCCCAGTTGGGTGTATTTAGAAACTCTCCCTTCATTAAAATAGGGTACACTTCCTCTCAGTTCAACCCTCCTCATCCTCAACTCGCTAGCGTAGTTAGTACATATGCTTATAACCTGAACAGATGGTAAGACGAGGTGCTCAAAAATGTAAATGTAAATTATTGTTCATATAAATGAATGCATAAACGCTTGGAAATAGTTTTAAAAGCTTTTGTAACTTTCGCAACCTTGCCATCGCAATTAATTAACTTTGTATTCTTAATCATATTTTCAAAACGCTAAATAAGTCGTTATAATATGTGATCTAATTATATGGCTATAATTATATTCTTCTAAGCTCAACCACCAAAAGGTTGGTTTGATCTCATTTCTATCCATCTGGAGTTGGGCAGGCACTCAATCTTTTAGCTGGTTAGTACTACTTGCACCATCTGGTAAAAACCTCATGTACTAGGAGAGTTCAGAAAGTGTGGTGGTCCCCCTCTTTTATTTCACACTGACTATCTTACAGGGTTATTTTAATACATGACACAATCGACATGGGACCACCGGCTTTCCTTCCCCTCCAAAGGAATTTGTGCTACGGAATTTGTGTTGCTCAAGAAAATATGTCGACCTCAGCTGGGTTTGAGCCAATGAACATCGGGTCCTGAGGCAAGCACTTCCTACCAAGACCATCGAGGTTGGCATGCGTATATATTATCCTATTATTATATTTATCTATAATTCGATTCGATAATTTCATTAGTTTATTTATCGCATATATATATACACGTATGTATATATATACGCGTATGTATATATATATATATACACGTATGTATATATATACATATATACACGTATGTATATATATATACATATATACACGTATGTATATACATATATACATATATATACACGTGGTTTAAGTAGAATAATGAAATTATAGGATAATACTTGACATGAGTACGACACCTAAGCTCAGTCATTATCATGTCTAGCTATTGAGCTAGGGGTCCTAGATTTTACTGGTGAAATGTGGGTTATTCATTTTACACTGATAAATTAACGTCCGGGGTCTGGATGTTGTGTCTATTCTAGATTTTATTTAGTTTAAAAGTCGTGTGCTGATATGTCAGTTTAGAAAGTCCATTCTAGCTACCTCAAATAATAATAATATTTTACATAATTTTAATTTTACCTTAAGTCTCACAAACTTAAATGTTTCAGTCTAAATTTCATATAAAAGCTCTTTAAGAAAATATAACATTTTTTTTGTGGCCAACATTGATAGTATTTTACTATATTATCATTGTTAATTTATAGGGGTTTATTTAATCGATCAAAAGCAACAGCTGCAGATCACATGACCTCAAGTATGAATACGTTAAAAGTAGATCTAGTAAATTTTGTATTTCTTGTCAGTAAAAGAAGGCCCTTCCTATGGAAATTGTGCTGTACGTTACCTTGTTGCCGAATCTCCTGTTCCTCTTCTTGTTAGCCTGAGGCTCCGTCATGGTGTCGCTCTATCACCTGCGGCACACCACTGGGCACTGTAGATCACTCGCCTCCTCCAATCACTGACTCATGGACACTTTGACTTTCTACTCTAGGACTCACCGTCTGGCCTTGCTACCACATGTGGAACTTCTAATTCTAAACACCAATACGTAGAATCACGACCATTTTCTACAGATAAAATACAAGTGGGGATGGACACAAGACCAGCGTTGCCAACAGTTGATAACAAAAGTAACCAGAATTTTAAAAAAAAATCCTTCTTAGTTTACAAAAGAAGTATATTTACGAACTATCAAACGTTTTTTTATATATAAAATAATGTAACTTTTCCCACTCGCATTGGTGGTCACGTGAACTACGTCAAACTTTTTTTTTTGCCAGTCATGAAGATATTAGGGTTTGAATCCCAGTTGGGTGTACCAAGGGTGATTATTTCATATTAGCTTTCCACTCTCCCTCCACATAAATGCTGGTACATTTCCTATAAATTCTACCTTCCTCATCCCCTCTCCAATAGCCTAACTTTAACTATGTCGACAGGTTTTAAAACGTGGTGCACGTAACCAATATGTTTAGAAAGTGCCTGTTTAATATCAATAGTGAAAACAACTTTAGAATATATTACTTAGTTTGTGTTTATATAGGGCGTAAAGGCAAATAAACCAACACTAGGCACTAGGTAGTAAATACTTCCCAATACTGAGCTTTATAAAAACGGAACGTGTTTAAAGAAATAGCAAGGATGATTTTTTTTAAACAATTTAGAATGCTCCTAATTCTTTTTAAAAGAGGTGGTGTGAACTTGAATAATTTTCTTTGAAATACTTTTTTTCAGTTAAAGAAAAGATCGATAGCACAAGTAAATCTATCAACCAATACTTTTCATTCAATAGAGACAGCTTTATTCGTGTCACGGTCCACAAACTTTTATATCCGTTTAAAGTTTAGTTTGCACTCCAAGATATATATTACATTTAAGATATATAAACTCAGTGGCGATGGAGCCTTGTTTGTATGTCCAGCCAAATTAAAGGATTTTTATGGGCTTGGCCTGCCAAATTAAAGGGCTAGGGGTTTCCTCTCCAAGTAAATGTTTGAAAATAGGATGACCCTAGATTCGTACATAACATATTTAGAGTGGTTTTTTCTAATAAAATTAGGAAATTTGAATGCCCTTAAAATATATTTAGAGTGATCCTTACCTTGAACTATTTTGAAAATGATACATTTAAAAAAAATTAATTGGAGGGAAACTTCCTCAGAAAAGATTTGAAATTTTAATGATCAATAAGTTATTTGGAGTAGTCTTCCTTCGGAAAACATTTGAAAATTAGATACCGCTATAAGATATTTATTTTAAGTATCCCTAACCTGGAAAAATGTTGAAAAATATACTCCTCTATAAGATATTTTGAGTGTCTCTCTCCAGACATTTAAAAAAATTTCGATGACTAGAATTTATTTAGATAGCCTATGTCCTCTCGAGGATTTTTTAAATTCGATGTTTCTATAAGCTATTTGAAATGGAACTACCCCGAAATTTTTTGGAAAACTATATGTCTCTAGAAGCTTTTCAGAGTACTCCTCTCCTGGATATAAAAAAAAATTGTATGCCTCTAGAAGATATTTGGAATGGCCCTTGCCTAGAAATCTTTAAAAACTTTAGATATTTCAAGAAGGTATTTCAAACTGTCCTTTCCCAGAAAGTTTTGGAAATGTGTATGCCCTTGGAATTCATTTAAAGTGTTCCTCGCCAGCAAATTTGTTGAAAATTGGGTACCTCTAGATTATAAGCTTATTATATGGTTTCTTTTCCTGAACTTTTTTGAAAATTAAATACGTTTGTAAGTTATTTGGATTCCTTGGCTGGCAATTTTTTGAAATTTAGAAGCCTATAGAAGTAATTTGGAGTTTGATTCCATCTTTCAGCTTCCCATGATATAATATTAGTGGTGAGTGAAACTAATATAGAGGGGGAAAATACGTTCCAGGAAAGGGTAAAATCTTTAGTGGTGGTGGTGGTGGTGGAGGGGGGGGGCAATAAAACCGCAGTTTAAACAGTTTGAGAGGTTAGATTAAAACTTGACATTTTGATGTTAAATGGTCAAACCTCGAGGCTAAATTGTTATTTTAATTATTATAGTCATAAAATTAAGTGTATATTAGTTTACTGATAATATATTTTTGAAAATTTGAAATGTTTCGAAAGTTGATTTATTGAGTTTATTCAAATAGATCTATGTGGAGTGTTTTACATTATAAATAGCTGTGAGTATTTGTATTTAGACTAGTTGTATGTTTAAAAAAATATTTAAAGATCGTTAACTTTTTTAATTGAGTTTATTTTAAAGAGCTTTTACCATTTTGTTTAGTTTTTTTTCCTTGTGAGTTATCCTTATTTTTATTCTGTGGCAATGGGAACTCGAAAGCTCACAGCCACACTTACTAAAATACGCCACCTATCTATCTCTTAGGCCAGTTCTATCCAGTCTCCCTCATTATACCCTATCTCTATCATGAACCAGTTTTATCCAGTCCGCCTTATTACAATCTATCCCTATCTTGAGCTAGTTCTATCCAGTCCACCTCACTACACCCTATCTATTTCAGGTCCATTCTAATGTTATCCTCCCATTTGCATCTAGGTCTTCAGGTAACAAAAAGCTATGATTGTTTTTTGAGAAAATATTATTTAAGGGGGACTCTGATAAACAATTTTTTATTCACTTCCCAAAACTATAATATGTAATATATGTTAAAGTAAGTATTATAGTGTTATGCCATTCATTTGAGTAGCTTTTAAACTGACAGAAAAGGGCAAAGGATGCGAATCATTTCCTCTCACCTCATTGGTTCCACCCAATCCCGTGTTTCAGGGGCCAAATTATGGCACCGATAAAATACAATTCTTATTTTGAAGACCCCTATTCTCCACTTGTGTTGTCTTAGTAGAGTTCTCAGCTCTGCTCACAAGCAAACCATGACCCATTTAATTACTACCTGTTAATTGATAGCATAAACTATGCATTGAAGGTTCATGCCAGTCTTTTTCAACTGGTTTTCCACTCTCATTCCACGTAGATGTAGGTAGATCCCCTCTAAGATGGTTCCTTCTTCACCCTTACCCCATTAGAGTAATTATCATACATGCGTATAACCTGAACAGATAGTAAGACGCGGTGATTAAAAAATAAACTAAAATTGAAAGACACGTAATCAAGATATTAAATTAAACACAGATATGTTATTTATTATTGAGCTTTAAATAATCGGAATATTATCTATTAATTATTAAAATGTTAAATTCTACGATACCCCTAGTTATATGGCCAGTTATAAAATCCTACGAAGCCCCACGTTGGCTCGTCAATTGAAAAACCCTCAACGAGGCCTGTCGTTGGGTGGCCAGTTGTAGAATTCCTACTATTTCATCTACTTAATGTCCCTTGGTTGGGCGACAATTGAAGAGGTCAAGAAAAGTCCCTTGATGGGTAGAAATGGTATAATTTGCATATACTACTTATATTCTTGATATCTATCCTTCTCAACGCGATTATCATACAAGGAAATTCCCACTTATACAATAAACATGCCTTGATAACTTTTATATTATTCATTGTTAGAACGTATTCCTTAATACGTGATTACTATAACAATTAACAATCTCAACTTGTAGACTCGACCCGTCTCTAGCTAGTCACCGTACTCTATATCATGATTAAATATGCGACGACAAGCGACACGCGTCTTGTCGCCACCCCGGTCACTGAGCGTCTCTTTCTCGTGTTACAGTGAGAGTTCGTTTCTCCCTCGCGTCTTTTTCAAATTCTGACGACATATTCGATTGCATCAGAGTGTACTGACAATCTCGATCTATCACATTAGAGTAATTTGAATCCTGGCTTTCCAGTTGGCTGGACATTGCACCCGATCTGTACTAAGGAAAAGGTGTATTTCTCTTAGAAAGAAAACGCTGTGCTAGACCAGCTCTTTCAGTTTGTTTCATCGTTCAACGCACCCGGTAACCACATTTAATATACAAGGAATGGATTGACTTTCAAACTGCCTGAAAGGCCCAAATATTCTAAAATGCAAATGAATAATTAAAATAATATTAGAAAATAAATAGAATTCCCGAATCTAAATAATAATAATATTAGCACCACGTCTTACTACCCGTTCGGGTTATACGCTTTTTAGTACTAATTACGCTAATGGATTAGGAATTGGGAAGGTTTAATTAGAGGAAGTGAACCCGCATTTACGTGGAGGGAGAGTGGAAAATAATTTAGGAGAACCACCCTCAGTTCACCCGAGATTCGAACCTTGATCTCCCCGTCCTCAGCAGTCGAGCTCAACACGACTAGCGCGTTAGCCAACTACGCCACCGAGGCGGGTCCGAATTTCAATATAAAATGTAAATGAAATGTAAAAAAACTGCAGTCTCATCCTTCTTTTTCGAAACAACATAGGGTTTACAAGTTGGGACAGTACAATAATCCAACATAAGCGCTCGTCTGTGTCGGCTGAGGTTACCTATTTTAATAGTATATGACGTCATTAGTCACAGGACATATATATATATATATATATATATAAATTTAAGAATAATAAGTTAAATGCTTTTATACTACATTATTTGTATGTCTATAATCTACGCATATTTACACCAGCAGGATAGGAATGAATAATGTAGAATGTAGAGGAAATGTTACCGCGTTTGTTTAGGAGAAAAGTGTAAAAGAATTTAGGGAAAGTTACTCCAGTATATCTATCCGGATTTCGAACTTTCACCTTACCAGGAAACCAAACCAGATGAGAATTATACATTGATTATGTAAGAAATGTAAGTAGTTTTTGTTTAACGGATACTTACAGTCCAATTTGCATATGAAGAGCCTTTATCTATCAGATATAAATGCTACTAAATCCACTTTCACATATTAATACTCTAAGTCATGTGACCTGCAGATGTCACTTTTGATAGATATTATCAATACCTATAAAATAACACTAAAAATGCTACCAATTTAAGCTGAAAAAATACTTGTTTCCATCTCTGCTCTGCTCAGCTCTGATCTGATAATGAAAACTAATCCGCACCTCTTAGTGGCACCCCCGTAAGTTGCATAATGTCTGAACGATCAACTTATAAACGCAACTTGTGCTTATATCTACTCTTCATCAAAGATTTGAAGTAATAAGCTAGAATAATATGCAGTCTTATTTAAAATAAGAAAGCACAATAATAAAATATAATTATTTTCTTAGCCATATTGATTTAACTGAACTACGTCTTTAAAAATTCATAACAGCTATGGGTTCATTTAGGTATTTCCTTGAGTAATTTATTCAAAATTTCATTTGAGAGGATCTCCTAGAATATAAGCTTTAATAAATCTACTACTATAATAATTTATTATTATTATTATTATTTTTAGCATCATGTCTTACTAACCGTTCAGGTTATACGCAATTACGCTCAATTGTAATGGTGGGGTAATTGTGAGAATAAATGGAGGCCCTACAGTTTAACGTGGGATCCGAACCACGGTGGTGACCTGGCATTCCACAGATTCACAGGTTGTGATTAATACACGTCTTGTCAAAGGTGAAGGAAGGGTTTGGCAATTAGATAAATATATGCCGGGACCGAGGATTGTAACCACGGACCCCCAGCACAGAAGTATGACACGCTACCTCTAGACTACCGGATCACCTAAAATAATTAACGAAATAGTTAAAGACCTATAATGTCTATAAATATAAAGTGTATTGGAATATAATTCTATCAATAAGGTTTTAGATACACACTTAAAAGAGAAACAGTAGTAGAGCGTAAAACTTTATTGAAGTATAAACAAGAGGTATCTCCCACAAAACGAATAGATTTATAAAATACAAAACTCAAAATATACTTGTTTGTAGGGCAACTCTATTAATAAATCACGGAAGGATTAGACAGCTACACATTCTTCATTATCTTCTCTCTTGGTGATATTTGTTCTTATATCCTTAGAGAGAGGGCGGGGAAAGCTGCCCCCACTTCCTCTGACAGTGGCTGCCACGTGATCCGCTCGGTGTTTCTCGGGAGTCGAGATCTCGCGAGGTCGCACGAGACCACTCCCATTGGTCGAAGAGGCGGCGAGAAATACGGTGGTGCTTATCACGAAAGGCATTGTCAGCACCGGTAGACTCATCTGTGAAATTATAAAGCTAGTTTAGAGACTGGGCGCATCTCAAGTTTATCGAATACGAATATAGAACATTTTCTCTCGAATCTCAAATCAAAAATTTTAAACCTTTAATGTTTTATTTTAAATTGTAGAGATTAATTTTTTAAATAAATATTTAAAAAAAAAGTTGTTTAGGAAATCGGTTTCACGTATGATTTTGAATATTGGTTTCTCTGTTTATTCGTGAAATAAAATTATTTATAAGAAATAAAGACGATTTTATATAGGCATTATATATGTTAATATATATGTACACTCCGTCGAGATTGTAAGGTAGCAACTCACTGGCTCAGCCCACGCGGTATGCTATACCTCCTCACATGACTGCAGGA
>CABFVX010004759.1:0-26182 GCA_902151425.1 Timema shepardi
CCCAAATTAAACCATGCCCTCAGAAAGTGTTCCAGTAACTGATGATATTCACGATTGAGAGGTTAACCCACCTTCACAGTGTTGACAGGTTTACCTGCAATGTACAAAGATAATTTTAAATATATTTTCTCAAATACTTTTTCAGTGTACTCGTTTCGATTTTACACATGTATTAAGCGAATGGGAAAGTGATGAATGATGATAAAACAAAGTTTTTGAGAAAATACACCCTCATTTTCCTGGAGGGAGAGTGGAAAACTATTTTGTAAAATCCACCCAACTAGGATTCAAATACTGGTTTCCCAGTCAAAGACAATCCAGCCTAACCCAAGAGTGATGTGTTACCAATAAATGTTTCTGGCTTACTGAGTTGAACACAACTATCTTTTTTTTTTTTCAGAGTTCCCAGGTTTACATGTCATGTGCCAGGTTGCCAGATTGATTTCACCTCTGTGATGGACTATGAAGTCCACTACAACTCCATCCACCGTTATTTGTGTGTGGAGTGTAACAAGTGCCTTCCTTCGCCTCATTTGTTGGACCTACATGTGGCCGAGTCCCACGATTCCTTTTTCCAGACACTTGCAGAGCGCAAACCTATGGTAGCACGGCCCCTACTAATTCTTTTTTATTGACCACTTTGGTTAGCTAACTTAGTATACTCTAATTGGAATAAGTATAAGATAAGGGGTCAGCGGCAGAGGGCGAAACCAACTTTTCATTTATTTTTGCTAGGGTGAAATTATTTATTCATTATGAGCAACCCCAGGTAGGCCCCCTCCCCCATTTTTCTCCAACTCCACAAAAAAAATCAGGGTATAACCTGGGTGTGAAGTTTTATTTTTGTGACTATTACACTTATCTCTCTTTAACTCAAATATCACGATGAAAATAATTATGAGTCAAACTAAAGTATATTATTTTTAGGAGAGATAGTATTAATTCAGGGGCCATAGACAGGGAAAACCTAGAAGAGGCACGGAATTTGAACACTGAGAAAAAGTCAAGGAGTTTGACAACGAAACAGGGAAAATCAAGCACTATCAACATTAATTCAAAACAGGAGAAACTTCATTATCAGGCTATATACTCCTCTTCAAAATTGTAAATGGAAATTGAGGTAAAGTAAAATAATAATCAAGTCCGGACAAATTGTACTACTTTGATTATTTTCTTCACCATAATCAAGGTCATATATTGCACATGTGAAAACTGTGCTCGGGTTTACCTAGAACAGGTCACAATCACATTCTCTAGATAATATCTGCACAAGTATTTCATTACATTTGCTTGGGTGAATAATGAATACAATTCATAAAGCAACTCCAATACTCTTGATTCAATCTGTTCAGATTCATTCTCCACTAAGTTAAAACTAATATTTCTAGCTTGAAATCATTAAATATACTTTCATCGCGATTGTCTCCAATACTTTACAAATGATTATGTATTATTATAAAATAATAGTTCTTGGTGTAAAATAAAGTGCATTAAGCAAAATTTAATCTAAGGTATTATAAGGAGATTGGGTTTGAATCTTGGTCAGGTGTAGTTAAGAGTGGTTTTTCCACTCTCCCCCCACACAAATATTGGTAGACTTCCTCTTAATTCAACCTTCCTCACCCCTAACTTATTAGCGTAAGGAGTAAATAACCGTTAGAACCTGAACAGGTAGTAAGATGTGGTGCTATATTTATAAAATAATTGTTCTGTAATTTACTGTGTGAAGTATGTTTGAAAGTGTTAAATAATGGCAAAGATACATGCATAGATGGGTTCACAAGTGAAATGCTCAAGTGTGGGTGCATGGTACTACTTGCTAGATTGTGTGATCTGTGATTTTGAATGTTCCTAATGACTGGAAGAATGCTCTCATTGTTCCTTTGTACCGAGTCAAAGACGGTAAGAGGGAATGTAAGAATTATAGGTCAATTATTTTGTTGAGTGTTCTAATCAAAGTTTTTGTGAAAGTTTTAATTGAGAGGGTGCATTTAAAAAACTACAGATAAGATTTGAGGTGTGCAAAGTGGTTTCACGCCAGGTAGAGGTTGTTTGAACCAGATATTTCCATTGCAGCAAGTGATTGAGAAGTGTATGTCAGTAAGGAAAACGTGTATTGTGCGTTAGTACGACTTGGTGAATATCAGTTTGTTTTGGAAGGTTCCGGGAGAGAATAGTGTGGGACATGATTAGTAAATGCAATTATGGTGGTGTATGGTAGAAGTAAAGTGTGTGCTAGGGTGGATGGCGCTTTAAGCGAATGATTAGACAAGGCTGTGTTATGTCCCCATGGTGGTTCAATGTATTCATGGATAAGTGTATGAGGGATGCTTGTGAGGATGTGATTGGTGTACAAATAGAAAAAGGTAATTTTAGAGTGCTTTTATATGCTTTTATAATGGCTGAGAATAAGAATGACTTGCAGAGTGCATTAAATTGTTAGTATGTGGTGGGTGACAGGCAGTATGAATCTTTGTATAAATGTCTCCAAAACTAAGGTGATGGTTTTTCGAAGGGATGGCTCAATAAATGATTGTCAGCTTAGTATAAATAGAAAACTGTCAAAACAAGTGAATGAATTTGTGTATCTGGGCAGAATGTTTTGCAAAAACGGAAATAAACAAAATTAAATTGACAGACGGGCGAATGCATTATTGAGAGTAGTTGTATGTCTGTGGACCTTTGTGAAGAATGAAATAGTATCGAAAGAGGCAAAGATAGCAATATATAAAAGTGGGTTGGTACCAACTGTCACAAAATAACCCTACTGGATTATTTTGATAACTTTACAAAACAAGGTGAAATTTAAATAGAAAAATAAATTGTTTTAACAATTAATAAATTTATTTAAACAAACAGATATAATTAGAATTAGGTTTACAATACAATTACAAGATAATAAGTTTGAAGCTTGTTGCAAATAATAAGACTTGTGAAATTCGATGGTCTTGCTGTAGCTACAAGGGCTGAGCAGGCGCCAGCCAGGCTACAGGTAGAAGTTTTCTAAAGGAGAAAACAATTAAGTATTAATTAACAAAAGGTATCAAACCAGATATACATAAACATTTTAATCAGTTAGCTTGACTGGGTCTTAAACAATATCCTTTAAAACACTTTAGATAATGATAAACAATAGAAACGTCTGTAGATACCAGCGGTCGTTGGCTAGCAAACAGGTGTCAACAAAAATAGTACCATGGCTGGTCTCTTTCCCTTCCGGTACTGCCAGAGCATTCAATAGTACAAACAATTCTTATTGGAATTACACTAAGAGCAACACAAAAAACAATAGGAGCCAAAAAACAGGCAAGGAAAAAAGGTATTATTTCCGCGGACCCCATTATGACTCAAGTGGAGTTCCACGGGTTACACCCAAGCTATTACCGCACATGAAGCGTGACTACTTGACCAACTCAAAACATAGATATCCATTAACACAACTGTGATTTGGAAAACAAGACAGACAGCCTGGTTGTAGCCGTACAAATATTAAACAGATGCACATGACGTCCAGGTCGTCATGAGAAACATTGGTTCAAAATAAATAAATGGAACCTGTGGAGGTTAGCAAGTCTATGACTAAGACATTACTACTTTCGAAGCCAAAGGCTCATAAAAAAAAGGAGACTTGTCCTTCAAACTGCAGGACACAATATACAACCAATTAAACTAACCATATCAATCTTGAATCCAACAAGACTTGAAGTGAAATAACTGTCCATTTGACATGATATTAAACTAACCAAAAAAATGTCTTTGGCTATAAACACTGAACATATAAAATATCAATATGTCTAGATAGATATTGTCTAGTTTTTTTGAACACAAACTAGACTCTAATTCATAAGGACTTGAGACGGCGTTTTTTCAGGATACTTAAGTGATCGAAGTATGACCTCCTGGCCAAGGCGGTGGTGGATCTGACGGCCAATACTTCTTGGTCGTCGTTTTCTTCATAGTGCAACGCTGTAGAAGTTCCTCCTTCGACGCTGTGTTGTAGTAGAATGGGTATAATGTGAACCTGAGAGCAGCCCGATATATACTCTAAAATCTGACAAGAACGGAACAAATCAGAAAGGGTGATAAACTCAGAAATATAGAAAAAGAGAGAGAGACGGACGAAAGCGGAGGGAAAGAAAAAGACGGGGAAAGATATGCTTGCGGGAAAGGGGGAAAACATGGTTCCTTGGACTTCCGCTAGTCTTCTCTGATTGGAAGTGGGTCAGTGGGTCGTTTCCAACCTTCACTTCTTTCTTCGTCAGGTGTAGTTATGATAACATTTGTGACTACAGTTAAGCCGCCATCATTGAATAATTTTATTGTCTAAAACGTGGCAAATAAATCCAAGAACATCTTGAAATGGTGAGTAGATACTAACGCATATTCTATTTATACATATCCGTTTTGATTATATTTATTAGGCTTAGCTATTATTTTTATGAGAATTTGTGATATAGACGTCCTTTACTAATTTTTCTTGTAGGCAGCATGGCGGGTGTATGTAAATTTATCCGATATCATCCAATGGCAAAGGGTATGCGTTAAAGTATTTTATTCAATAATATGATAATGTTAATCCTCTTCTTTGAAATCTGCTACAGTATTTATCAAAAGACAATATTTTTTGAACAACCACATGTTTCAAGTTAGGAAAACACGTGGTTGTATTTGACTTATTCTAGTCAGGGAAAATAAACTTTGAGGTAGATTACTTTTAAATATGTTTATATTACTTCTTTCTTTCGTAAATTATCAAAATCATGATATTTAATTGTAGCTGTCCAATTTGTCTGATTGACACGCTACACAACATTGTTTTATGGATGTGAAGCTTGGGTTTGTCCGTAGAAACACAAGAGCAAGGTGAATGCGATTGGAGTGAGATATCTAATGAATGTATACGTAAAAACTTATGGGCAGAGTCAAATGAATGGGTGCTGAAGGAGTGCGGTTTGAAAGGGAATCCAAGAGGTCACTGTGAAAAAAGCATTTTTCTTTGGTTTGAACATGTTGAGAGGATGAGTGTGGAACGAATGACAAAGAAAATCTATTAATGTATAAAGTGTGTGGATCAAAAGGAAGGATCGGACATGTAAGACGCGACTAAATGTTGTAGACGATGTGTGAAAAAGAGAAACATTAAAGAGTTTCAAGAATAAAAGAGCATACATGACCTTGTGTATGGATGTTCTTAATGTGAAGGGAGTATGCAAGGATAGGGCAGTGTGGAGAAAGTTAGTGAGGATGGATTGACCACAAAGTTGTTTTTGGGCTCCATGCACAGTTTCTTGTTTACCCCATATGGAAACAACGTGATTACATAGGTACAGTAGCCCAACGGCTTCTTTGGTGCTGACTGACAGCTTTGAAAAGTTACCAGGCCAAATTATGTATACCTACGTCGAACCATATGATCTGAAAAAACATGTGTTTAGCAGCTGTCACTTCTGAGAGTCAAAATGTAGGTATATACCTAAATGTTGACTGTCAGAAGTCAGCTGTGAGCTGCCAGTCAGCACCAAAGAAGCCATGGGGCCACTGTAGGTGTTTTGTATGTATTGTATGCCATACTGCACAGTTAAGGCCTTTCTTGTATAAATGGGTAAAACATGATTAGGGAAAAAATTAAATTGTCTGGAAAAGTCAGGGGATTTGTAAAGTTAATTCCTGTGGCCACCCTGTAATTGAAATTAAATGTATTTGGATTTGACAGCTCTACTATGGGGAAGAGGGGAGGGGTTGATTGTTTTTTTGTATTTCAACTAGAATATGACACCATGTTGTTTCAAAACAACCTTTACCTATAACTTGAGTTTGCAATTTTTCGGTAAAATCTACCACTTTCTCACACTTCACCCCCAACCCCTTTCTCTTTCCTTGTACTGCACCTAGGCCAAAACTTTGGAGGTTGGAGGTAAGGAATGTAAACACTCTGCCTTGATTGAACAGGCCTGATCGCGAAGTAGGACATATTTAAACTTGCATACCATTTTCAACAACTACATTGACAGCATGTATTAAGGCTGTGTGAAGGTTCAAAACTTTGACTTGGCTTCAAACAAAATTTAACTTCAATTTAACTTTTAAAAAAAATCTCTTACAATGACGTAGTTTTGCCAGTAAAAATATTGGCTGCTAAAATACTCATAGGGGTTATACATATTACAAATTAATTTTCATCTAAAATAAGCTGAAGTACACTAATTGAATTGAATGTTGTGATAGTAACTTTAGTTATCAAATTAGAATAAAATATTACACACAACTATGCAATAAAAAAAATTATAAGTGATTTTAGTGCATTAATTTATATGAATAAACAAAATATATTTTTTCAAAGCATAAAACAGTTAGGTCTAACAAAAGATATTCCAAGTTTGATTCGGCTTTGAGAATTTTTTATGTGTTTAATTTTTGTTTTCTCCAAATTGAAAGAGTGGACTTGACACAGTCGTACCATGTATATTTGGGCTCTTGTGGTTACAGCCTGTTAATGAGAAGATAGAACAATAAAGTTGGATTCACACTCACAGGACTGTTCGCTGGCCTTGTCGTAAAGATAGCATTCACACTTAGAGGACTGTTCGCTGGCCTTGTCGTAAAGATAGCATTCACACTTAGAGGACTGTTCGCTGGCCTTGTCGTAAAGATAGTATTCACACTCACAGGACTGTTCGATGGCCTTGTCGTAAAGATAGCATTCACACTTAGAGGACTGTTCGCTGGCCTTGTTCTAAAGATAGTATTCACACTCACAGGACTGTTCGCTGGCCTTGTCGTAAAGATAGCATTCACACTTACAGGACTGTTCACTGGCCTTGTTCTAAAGATAGTATTCACACTTAGAGGACTGTTCGCTGGCCTTGTTCTAAAGATAGTATTCACACTTAGAGAACTGTTCGCTGGCCTTGTTCTAAAGATAGTATTCACACTTAGAGGACTGTTCGCTGGCCTTGTCGTAAAGATAGTATTCACACTTAGAGGACTGTTCGCTGGCCTTGTTCTAAAGATAGTATTCACACTTAGAGGACTGTTCGCTGGCCTTGTTGTAAAGATAGTATTCACACTTAGAGGACTGTTCGCTGGCCTTGTCGTAAAGATAGTATTCACACTTACAGGACTGTTTGATGGCCTTGTCGTAAAGATAGTATTCACACCTACAGGACTGTTCGCTGGCCTTGTCGTAAAGATAGTATTCACACTTAGAGGACTGTTCGATGGCCTTGTCATAAAGATAGTATTCACACTTACAGGACTGTTCACTGGCCTTGTCGTAAAGATAGCATTCACACTTAGAGGATTGTTCGCTGGCCTTGTCGTAAAGATAGCATTCACACTTAGAGGATTGTTCGCTGGCCTTCTCGTAAAGATAGCATTCACACTTGGAGGACTGCTCGCTGGCCTTGTTGTAAAGATAGCATTCACACTTAGAGGACTGTTCGCTGGCCTTGTCGTAAAGATAGTATTCACACTCACAGGACTGTTCGCAGGCCTTGTCGTAAAGATAGCATTCACACTTACAGGACTGTTTGCTGGCCTTGTCGTAAAGATAGCATTCACACTTACAGGACTGTGTGCCTATCGTGCTTTTATCATGCTATGAGAAAACGCTGACAATATTGGCTTCATAATGTGTTTAAACTTAGAGCGAGGGGAGTAGAATCCTACACTTTATTTGGGTGACTCAATGATGACCACAATATATTCCTCAAATATTAATATATTTTTTTTGTTAAATGAGATTATTGCCATTATCTTCGTGTTCCACCTTTCTGGTCTTTGTGTAAAGTTCTTGCCTCAGGACCTGGTATGTTATAAATAGGCCTACTTTTAAAGATAATTCTAAAATTAAAGTGTGATAGTTTTAAAGTAGTAAACTAAAATTAAGAGTTTTGTGTGCTAGAAGTACATTATAAATAAATTCAAATTCAATATATGAAGGTTTTAAATAGTAAATTAACAAACCTAAATATAATAGTAACATTAAAGTACACCCTCTCGGGGTCAACAAATTTTTCTTGAGGGATAAAAATCTTAAGTACAACTTTCTTCGGAGGGGAAGTAAAGCTGCCAGTCTCATGTCCAACATTAGTAGGCTCTTTCGCTTGCGCTTATAGAAATTCTTGTCTGATGATATGTCGTTTCAGAAAGGTCACTTAAATAAACATAAATAAAACATGATCTTCATGCTGCACTCATACTCTTAGATCAAACTATTCTGCATTATTTGTCCATAATTATTGGTTTATTGCTCATGAACAGTGTTAGAATGGTCTACAGCCGTTGTCGCTTCATAGATAACAACCCTCACAAAGGTTCACACTTGCTGGAAAAGCCGAACTTGTAGAAAAGACACTAGCTCGGCCATAGGGCACAACATATTTTTTTTCACACTCATACGATTGTGCGCCTTTCGTGCTGGACTATAACCTTTGAAAAGCACTTTTGAAACAAACCTCAAAGACACAATTGATGCACAATCCTGTGAGTTAATCAAAGAATGGCATTACAAGGCAGCTCATTAGGAAATAACCTGTTTGAGATTGTTTGCAGCATGACACAGCCGGCACACAGTCATATAAGTGTGAATCCAACTCAAGACAACCTTTAGATGTTTAATCATCAAAGGCTATTAAAAATTTGGATCTGGTTTCCTTCAGGTGCAACTTTTTTCTTTCTTCAGCCAATGGTTTACCAACCAGCCTCATATTAGTGTAAGTGTTTGAAATTAGTAGAAGAGTAAAATATAAGTTATATTTGCCCTAATGAAGGCCCCTTTAGATAAAATTTGGTAAATATTTTTTTTAAGCTTTGGTATATACTCAAAAATAGGATAAATAAATATTATTTATTTATATTTTATATGAAAAACGCCATCACCATTTCTAGGCTTATTATCATACAATATTTAAATTAGAATGGAAATATTGTCTTATAAACTCAATCACTAAGGCTGGATGCACACTGCATTGAACATTATGTTAACACACAATGGAACACACATTTTTGTGTTATCCTATGTGGACCTCTCTTGATTGCGTATTTCCAAATGTCGTGAGCGCGCATGGTATAGAACATAATCGAACAAAACAATAACGCATGATAACACACATTTACACAAATCAACGGTCTTGCTCGCTCCCATGTTTAGTAGAATAGTTTTCATTGTGCATGCGCCACCACCTTGTTTACTAGTCTGTCGAGCTGGAGAGGGGAGGGCGTTGGTTTACTCTGGGGTTAGTTGGTTGTCAAAGTTAGTTTTGCAAGCAATATGTCAGTGAAAAAACAAAGGGAAAGGATGTAGGTCTACCCACTATATAGTATTTGTGCAGGAGAGGCCTGCATTGTGCTATTTTCGCCGACAAGCTGTAGTAAATTTCTCCGGATAACGCTTCAACTAGAATATGTTATTTGTTAGAGAGGTTACATTGATCCTTTATCTAGGCATTTGGTGAATTGAGATACTTCTAACATGTTCCTCTTTTCCATGCAGCATCACCAATCACGCCCACAACAACAAAGCTACTTCCTCATCACTTTCTTCCATCTTACCGGACACAGAAAGTATGAGGGAAGAAAATGTTTTATCGTGCTTTGTTCCATCATATCTCTTAATCAAAACTACCTTCACACAAATTCGTTCCATGACACAAAATCATGTTTGTTCCATTGTGTATTAACACATAATATCCGATGCATTGTGCATCCAGCCTAATCAATTAATTGTATTTTTGCTACATAAAAACTAAATTATATATTTAATAAAATGTAACTCAATACATTATTTAAATCTTTTATTTTTCACTCCCTTTAGTATCAATGCTATGTAGAGGCTTGTGAATCAAAGTTTTCCAACACTAATGAACGGCGCAGCCATTGCATTGAAATACACAACTACCCTGCAGACTTTCGCTTTGATCGTGTCCCCAAGAGCAAGAAACAAAAAATAAGAAAGACAAATAAATTCAAAAAAGAACATGAGAGAAGCGCAGACATGGACATGGAGGTAACACCAACAGTAGATGCTCCCCAGCGCCAGGGTCAATTTCTGTTTGGTGCAAAGAGGGGTGGCAGAAACAGAGTGTTGCACTTGTAAAGTGTTCGATATATATACTTGGCTACTGGAAATACTTTGAGCTAAGCTAATTCATTAAAATGTAATTAAAATGTATGTTCATGAACTCATGCCACTATATTGAAAAAAGAGATTGTCGAATTCGTTGGAAAAAATAAAATAAAACATTATATTCTATCATATCAGCTTTTATATTTTATTTTTAGTAGGTCTGCTCTAGACCTGACTCATCACTATACAGGTTGGTGTTTTCTCCTAGTTTAAGGACCAGGTTCGTCAGGCTTAGTACGCCTCAAGTGTGGTGCAATACTAAATACAGGACGACACCTACGTTGACCAGAATGGAATGGGCCAATTTCATATTTGATTATAGGAGTATCAATGAGCACATAGCAGTAAACACTAATGAATTAAGATTTTTGAGTACTCAAAACTATAAACAGCCCATTTGCACAAGAAGTATAAACCAAATACATTGGAGAGGTAGAGGGGGGGGGGGAAGTCAAAAATTGTTAATCTTTTCATTNNNNGAGGTAGAGGGGGGGGGGGAAGTCAAAAATTGTTAATCTTTTCATTCTGCCTTCAAATATCAAGTAATAAGTAGTCTGAAGTTTGTGTTCTTTTTGTGTAATTTGGAAGTGCTTTTATAGATTTATTAATAATGTATTAATAAATAAATTATAGCACCGCGTCTTACTACCTGTACGGGTTATACACTCAAGTACTAGTTACACTAATGGGTTAGGAATTGGGATGGTTGATGAACTGGTGGTCTAGGGGTAAGGTGTCGAACTTCTGTGCTGGGGTCCGGGGTTCAATCCTCGGTCCCGGCACATATTTATCTGATTACCAAACCCTTCCTTCACCTCTGACAAGACATCTTGTGAATGTGGGGAATGCCAGGCCTCCACCGTGGTTCGGATTCCACGTTAAACTGTAGGTCCTTCATTTCATCTCACAATCACCCTACCATTACACATTAGTGTAAGTGCATATACCCGAGCGGGTAGTAAGACACGGTGATAATAATCATAATAATAATAATTGGGAAGGTTGAGTTTAGAGGAAGTGAACCCATATTTGTATCGGGGGAGAGTGGAAAACCCTTTAAATTCCTAAATAGGAAAAACCACCCCCAGTTCACTTGACTGAGATTCGAACCTCGATCACCCTGTTCTTGGCATTTTGAATCAGATACTGGAAAAATATTCAACCTTTTTTTACATTGAGTGAAATGTTGGATTAAGCATTTTGAGACCCCAGATATTATTTGGACTACTGATAGTTCTATTTTTACAATCCCTCAATTACTCCCCTCTGGTCTATCTTGTTTGCCACACAATTAGTTGACCTTGCAATGGGAATGTTTGCCTCACTTGCTGACCTTTCTATTCTCAGTATCTACACTAAGCCCTCCCTCCCCCTTAACACTCCCCCTCCCCCCAACTTTTCCTCAGGAGTAACCATTATGAGTGATGAGTTACTAGTAACTGCTCAAGTTCAAACACCACTTCAAACTATTGGAGTACCAGCTTGACCTTGACATTTCAATGGAACAATACAGTATTTTTTGTTCTCTTCATTTCATCCCCTCCTATCAATCCTCCCCAACTCCTCCTCCCCCTCTATCTGCCCAAAGGAAAAACTACTGTTCCCAAGCTTGACCTGGTGTGAGTATTCTGCAGATCCCACTTGTTTATCTTGTGACCTTTGTGTTTAATAAGAAATGAGTAATCTCAGAGGAAAAAAAAACTCTTTTAAAGATGATTGGTTGGACAGTACAGTGTTTAAAGATTGCTGTGGTTACAAAAAGTGGATTGTGATAAAAGTAAAGGTTATTGTTCTTTGTGTAAAACTAACTTTGATATAAGTAACAAGAAAAGAAGCATGTTGACAGTGAAAGCTGCTAGTGGAGCAAAAAAACATTGGACCTGGTTCCTACGGCTAAAAATGCAGTGTCATCTGTTGGCCTACATGAAAATGTACATTTTAGTGCTAATGACCATGAAGAACTAGACCTAGTTGTTTCATTCAGAGCTTCCTTGTCAAAGATGAAGTTTCTCTTGCTGAAATATGATGGGCTATTAATCAAGTAATGTTTTCCGATAGTGATATTGCCAAAAAAAATTAAATGCATAGAGATAAACTTGGATATGCCATTGTGTATGGACTAGGTCCTTTTTTCAAAAGCGAACTTGGGAATATAATTAAGCAATGCTCATTTTACTGGATTTAATTTAATGAGGGCATAAATACTGTGGCACAGAAGACCCAGATGAATGTTGTTCGCTTCTGGAGTTAAAATGAAATTCATACAAGATATTTAACATCTTGCTTTTTAGGTCATGCAACAGCTCAAGATATATTAATGAACTTTATATCTGCACTAAAAGACGAGGGCTTGGATCTTTAAAAAAATGCTTCAAGTTTCCATGGATGAACCAAATTTAACCCTCAAATTTTTAAGTGATCTCAAAAGTAACTTGAAGGAAGATTCTCCACAAGATCCTGAGTTACTGTAATTTGGAACTTGTTCTTTACACATTGCCCATAGTGCTTACAAAACAACACATACTAACTCTAGTTAGACTATTAACCAGTTTTTGCACTCGCTATATGATTTATTTAAAGATCTTCCAACAAGACATGCAGACTATCAGAGAATAACAGGATCATTTCTTTTCCCTGATGAAGTTTTGTTCTATTAGATGAGTAGAAAACTCAAAGGTGTGCGTAGAAAACTCAAAGGTGTTAGAAACTAATGTCAATGCTGCCGTATTTAAAATAGTATTTTTATTATAACAAGCATCCTCCAAAATCTGATAATTTTCAAACATTAAGCAATTTTGTGAAGGATGAACGTCTGACATCATAGTTGGGATTCATGCTGTCAGTTTCACTTGAGTTGGAGCTATTTCTCACCGAATATCAGAGCTATCAACCTCTATTGCCATGTATGTTTGCAGATCTAAATAAACTACTTGAGCACTTTATGAACAGAATTGTAAAATGTGATGTAATGAATTCGGCAAATACTTCCAAAAAATTGTTAGCCGTTGATTTAAAGAAACAATCCAATACGAATCACTCCCTACTGTAGATATTGGGTTTGCATCAGCAGCTTTGAAAGGAATTAAAGACATCAAGATACTTCAGTTCAGAGGAGATGGTAAAAAAATTCCTAGTTGATATCTGCAACAAACTTTTACATATGTCCTCTCTCCTACAAAATTGTCAAGGGTGCTAGTTGTCTCTCTCCTGCAGTCATGCTCAATCCATCTGTTAGGACCTATAGGATAACTTCTGCATTAGAAGTCATACTAGACAAGAAACAACTATCTAGCATGCAAGCTGATGTTATTGACTATCTTAAACAATTCACTTAAAGTGGTGACCAGCTTGTTAAGTTCATGAATATTTTTTCTAGGGTAAATGCATCCCAGGAACTAGAGTGTATTACTAAAAAAAATTATTGTTCTCTTCCTTAGCAATGCAGCCGTTGAGCGAAGTTTTTCTGTGAATAAAGAACGTTTAGTTGAAAACCTACATAAGGACAGCCTTATTGCTCAACGTGTAACTTATGATGTAGTCACTGCAACCGGGGGACTTCTAAATCTAAATATGACAATTTCAATAAAGATTATTTATGCCGTGAGGAATGCATCAGGAATAAGGAAAGAAGCGCTTAAAAAAGAGATTGAAGTAGACTAAGTCAAAAAGGAAAAACAGCATCTGAAGAAATAAGTACATTAGAAGTGAAAAGAAGAACAGTTTTGCAGAAAGCAAAGGAAGAGGCAGAAGTGTTAGAACATGAAATGCAAATATTGAAAAAGTTTTGTGGTTGAATGAATTTTAACTTTTATCTACATTCTAAAAATATATATTTGTTTTTGGGTTTTATCATCTTAATTTTTAATAATGTTAGGTATCTTTTTATTCAATAATTTTTATCAACATAATATTTGTTGGTTGTTTTTCATTGAAGATTCTGTGTCTTTATTGCTATAGATTTGCTAAACAAATTCATTACCAAAAATATAACTTGTAGAAAGTATCGACTGTCAGGGGGTGGTGGGGATAGTAATTAGTTTTTGTGGGGGAGTAAACTCCCTGGCTGTAATAATTCTTTAAAGTTGCGTCACCACGGTGGACTACTTGCACCTCTAAAGTTCTACGAGTGAGGTGAAATGACCTACCAATTTTGCCAGGAGAGGTATTTTCACATACCTTCCAGGGTTCTTTTACGTGCCACATGGAACCGACGACCGCTCTACTTCCCCTCCGAGGGATGTTGGGCTATGATTTTTTTTCTCACTCAAGAAAAAGCCTTTGGCCTTTGTTGGGTTCGAACCCCCAAACATTGGGTCCTGAGGCGAGCACTTTACCCCAAGACCACCAAAGTCGATGGTGGTATAGGTCATTCGAAAAATGTAATATATATGTGTGTGTGTGTGTGTGTGTGTATATGCACGTGTATTAAAGATGGGTCGGATTCATCTTTTTTTCAAATTTGAAAGTTCATTTTGCCATCAAATCCCTAATTAAAATGTGAAGTTTAGAAAATATTGTAAGCATAAGTGTTTAACTTTCCCAATAACTACTATTTTTCCCTTCACTTCTGATTTTGTTTATATTAAATGATAAATTTATGATCTGGGGTTAGGTTGTTAGGTTTTTCCTATCATTATTTTTTGTTTTAACCACAAGAAAATATTTAAATATTTTAGTACCTTTAAAAAAACTCAAAACTTAGTACCCATTTAAAAATATATATATTATATGAGTCTTGAATCCATGAATATTCCCTGTCGGTTCTAGGGTCTCATCCTTAGTATATACTAGAATATATGCTTCAATAGACTTGATTCTTGATATAAAAATGTTTAACTATGACAGACCTAGGTTCACCTTAACTTTCTATCATTTTATGATTTTGAAATAGGGATTGTTTGTCTCCGAGTACCTTTCATATATATACTGGATTTTTTTTAATAGTGGAATTTCAAAACTATAGTCAGGTAGACACCCTGCTACGCCACCGAGGAAGGTAATAACTTATTACTTGAATTATTTGATAAATGGAGCAAAATAAATATTACCAGAGCTGAATGTCTTTAAATGACTTAGCGAGTGAATGACACATCAAAGATATTATTAAGATGGTTCTTAAGGTAAATTACATTAAGTTTATATAGTGTAACCCTGTAAACTTATTTATTATTTTGGTGCATCTACAAATTAAGGACTTAAAGAAAGTACTAACATTTTAAATTTAAAATGTTGGAATGTCAGACTTCTGTGCTGGTAGTCTAGGGTTGAATCCTCAGTACTGGCACAGATTTATCTTTTTGCCAAACCCTTCCTTCACCTCTGACAAGCCGTGTATTAATCACAACTTGTGAATGTGGGGAATGCCAGGCCTCCACCGTGGTTCAGGATCCCACGTTAATCTGTAGGTCCTACATTTCATCTCACAATCACCCTACCATTACACACTAGCGTAAGAGCATATAACCCGAGTGGGTAATCAGACGCGGTAATAATAATTTAGCTATTAACATACATATACTTTGTGCAGTTACCTATTACATTACAAAAAATGTGATTTGAAAATAAATGTTCATATCTGGTGATAAGCAAAAAAAAAAAGTCCGCCATTTTTCACATTTTGTTGCGATATGAATGTACATATCACGGCGCAGCGCGGTTGTTCTCGTACACATAATCGGCGATGATGAAATTTTGGAGTGCATCATCCCTCGACTCCCTCCATCACCATCCTGGAACTCGTCCTCGCAGCTTCTTTTATTCTCTCACGTCATAGTTTTGAATAGCGAATAAAAGACGCTAACTGACAAGTTGAACATGTCCAACTATAACACTCTCGCAAAGCGAATAACTAGCTGCTTTACCAAATAGCGGCGTGTCAGCGCTTTTAAGATCGACCAGCGAATGAGTCTGCCTTAATGCAGGTGCATGAGACGAGCAGCTGGCTACAAATCTTGTTTGAGACGCATGTGTGAGGTGAGTTTTTTTTGACAACATAACACTCAAGACTGGCTAAACGCTGGTGACTTCATACTTTTTAGAAGCATTGCGTAAACGTTTATCAGTAGCTAATTTTGCAGCCAGATATTCACTCAGGGAAAGTGTCAAGGTGGCGTCAAAAGAAGCCAGTGAATGTTATCAAAAGCAGCACTGTGTAAATCAGCCTTTTGTGATGTTCTACACATCTTAATCTTTTGTTTTTAATCATTAATAAAGTGACGAATATTGCTGGCGCTGCCATGGTTTCCATTCAGTCAGTAGTTTCAACCTACCAGTCTTACTCAGTAGAATGACTGATAGGCCATGTGGAAAATTACCAACGCACTTTCATGATCCATTTATGTGAGCAACGTTATTCATTTACAATTATTGTGTACACCAAAGATGACTCCAGTTAATGGAGAAGTAGTGTACTAAAACAGGTCAATATTAAAGTGCCTTAAAATTGCTCATACCTTTAAGGGATATATTTTAACCGAGATAATAGTTTTTTTCTTCATAATAACTAATTGGCATGCTAGACTGTAGTTACCCTTAGTTCTTTGATATTTACTCAAGAACCTTGATACTAAGAGAAAGTAAATAGCTAACTCTCGTATTTTCCCAAATGTCATATAAATCTAATCACTTTGTTTTGCGGAAAAGTAAGAAAAGCTTATATATTTACAATAATATTTTTTTAACTAAAATTGAATATATTTTAATCAGACATAACATTTACTTTTCATTAACTTATTCTGTAATTATTTATTATAAAAATTAATCTAATGCGTGTTCCAGCCTTCTTCTTATATGTGAATCTTGATATTTATCTTTTGATGTAATGACCATGGCGGTAATTGGTCTAACTAAATCTTACTCTAAACGATTTGCGATTATCTAGTTGTTGGTATTTTCAATACGTATCCAGTGATTGGTATAATTGTAGTTTATCAAAGTGCCACGATGGCTGAAACCGGCGTAAACATAATCGAAATGTCCTCAGAAAACGTCGAAATAACATCAAAAGAGGTTAGTTAATTATCTTATTTACTTTAAGGTTAACACATGTAAATTAGTTGAAAAAAGTTTTGTTCAGTAAAAGCGATATTTTTATAATCAGCATACCGCTAGATGATAGACAAATACTAATTATACCTGTTATCATAATACATTAGAAAAAATAATTTTGTTTAACCAACCTGGATGGGATAGGGAATCACATTTTCAGAAAACATATTTCGAAAAAAATCTGGGACTAAGTCTTGTTCACACATGCCCAACAGTTTGGTCTCGGGGCGAGTAGCTACTTACTACCAAACTGTTTAGTTCATTATAAGTGTCTGGACTAGTAGCCTACAGTTGAGCAAGCAGTGGGCTTCAACCTGGAAATGGAATGGCTTCGACGTAATCGCGTTGCTCTTAACAATGTCACAAGAAATATTGCACGAATGTTAGAAGAATAAATTTCAGATGAAACAAAGAGTTTAGGGGCAAAGTCGGACTGGGCCCTCCAAAAGGGTGCAGACCTTGGATTTTCTTAGGGCGTGAAATATTTTGACGTACTCAAAAAAAGTTTACCTATTCATTGTAAAATAACTATAGGAGTGCGGATAAAACTCGATAGGGTGCCTAGTAATTATTAATAATAAATATTAATAATTACTGCAATGACTTCCAAAATAACATTATTTTGGTTTTCCCCATGTGTATCAAAGCATTGTTGAATATTGTCTATTTCATATTTTATTTTTCATAACTATAGTTTAAAGAAAAATCTATAGAATAAGTGAATTTTATTTCACAAAATTGGAAAAAACATCTATCATTTAAGGATCAAATTGTTCTAGATATGATACTACAAACATCTGATAGTAAAATTATTGTACTATTATGCCAATAAAAAGGCATCTACTCTGAAAATATAATCCTTATAAAATTAAAATAGAGATTCGAATAGATAGTTTGTATCCTCTATAATGTAAGAAGTCACTTAATTTCTTCACTCTGTTCACAGTGTCTGTTGATAACCATATCATTGTCATTTGCCACAAGCATATCCCTCTCACGTCGCATTATGAGAAATGATTCCAGGTTGTCATTTGTCAGTTTGGAGCGTGCCTTGTTTTTATAAGTTTGAGTTTAGAAAAAGCTAGCTCACAACTTACTTTGGTTAGAGGTATTGTGAGCAGATATTTATAAACCTTACTAAACTCCATCTACAAGATACAGTATGCTTACATGTTGTAGTCATAGATTACTTTATACACACAGTTCATGCATACCGCACCTAACAAAGGTCTTGGATTTTACATGTCTTTATTTTTTCATTTTCTTCAGCTTCCTCTGACATTTCACTTTCTGAATCCATGTCATTAGTATAGGCTTCTCTCAACGTAGAATACATCTGGGGCCAATTTTGTACAAAAGATTGTAACTCTTCAGTTAGCTTGCTGATTTTCAATACTAGGCAATCAATCATATTTTGTCGCGGGTGCTTGCTGGTAAACCATGAATCGAAACATGCAAGGTCAAGGTATAGGTCTTTTTGATCAGAAAATCTGGTCTTTATACTTTGGCTAAGCTTTTAAATAACAACATTGAAAACCTTATTCAGAATCTATTCTCTTCAGAGGAGCCTGTTTCATCATCTTCTGCTGATTCACCAGGCATTTTCTTGACCTTTCTTATGTGGCCCTAGTCATTGCAAAGACTTTCCACTTCCAGAGAAAGATCTTCTTATATCTTTTCATCTAAGTTTTCTCAAATAACAGATTCACATCTTTTTGTAGCATTAGCTACTTGATATAATTGGTCCCTGGCATCCATCAATGCATTCTGGGCAGCGGAAAAAAGCCTCCAAGCCTGGGCATAGTTCAGATTCTTGGCTTGGAGGTAGTCTGAAAGATGTGTTGTAATTTTGAATATTAACAAAAACATTATAGCCACCACTCTGGTTCCAAATGAAAACTTGGAGTCAAGAAATTTAAAAATATAGTTTTGCTGAACACCCTGACTTACTATACTACCTTCTGAATCACTATTGGTAGCGTTCCAAGGATATTACTTAGTAGCCTACTTGCTACAAGTTTTATTACCTATCTGGACTAATGTTCATATATATCTACTAAAATTAGCCCTCTTACTTCCTGGGATTTCTTTATTTTGGACTTTCTTCCCCATTACAATCATACTCCTCATGTTCACTGCGACCATAACTCTGTTCTAATCTTTCCTAACCATGTCCTTGCCATGGATGTTCATCTACAATGGAGCAAATTGTGTTAGTTATCTTAGCTAAAACTTCCGAAACAGTTGTCATGGTGATGTGTGAAGCTAAACGCCATGTCTAGGTCTATGTGTAACCACCATCAGCGCCTGCGCTGTGTGTGCCGACTCAAGCGTCTCCTATAGACAACAGAGGGTGCCATTCATCGAGCGCCAATGGCCTGGAGATGTGATATTTCTCACGTTTTGTTCACCTGGTCTAACGAGTGTAAACTTTCCGTCAACGGCCGGTATTACTAGGCAGAAGTGGAAGAAATATCTGTCCTGCTAGTGATGTGTTTGATTGAATGTGAAGACATGTGATGTTCTACACAAGTTTATATCCCTCTCCCCTACCTGATTATACCGTGTTTCTTCCCTGTCCCACACATTTATATAACCAAGGTTTGGCTCTGCTTGACCTTCTGATATTCATTGACCAGTGAAGACTGTCGTGTGAATCTCTTCAGGACATGACTCTCATAGAAGTGTTGAGGGAAAGTAGATTGCTGGGGGTAGCAGTGGCTCTCGCCTATATCTTACTGTTTTGATAACAATGGGAAATATAGGAAAGTATTGTTTAAATTAAGCTGTTGTGCCAGGCTAAAAGTATTTAACTCGCTACATTGAGGTCCAAACAATTCAACCTAATACTACTGTACATGACATTATTCCAACACCATCTAAAACTGTCTTGGACTCACCGTATTTTCTATGTTAACCATCACACTGACCGCGGGCGTTGTGCATCATCAGTCAGCACCAGGAATGGAGAAAGTGAATGGGATGTCTCATGGGCCAGCTGATTTGAAGGAAGTCCTAGCACGCACTAGACCATTAACAGTTCTACCCTGTTCACGAACTATCTGGTCATTACGAAGTGGGAGGGGCTACGCTCCCTTCCTCACCCCTCCTCTTAGCCCAGCTCACTTTGTTTGCATAAAATGGGTTGCCCCAACAAATCAAATGCACCTTACATCTCGCCCTTGCCTGGAGAAGAAACCCTTGACTTGTTCGACCTGCTGTTATTCTAGTCTACCCACCATGCGGGATAGGATGGTCCCACCAACATGACAGAGAAGGGTCATGACCAGGAACTCCTGAGCTTGTTATTAGTCTATACATCCCTTGTCCGGGTTAAAATATTATATTGGTTAAGTTAATCTTTGTTTAGTTTACGTGTAGGGTTAACTTGTAACTACTTTATAAATCCTGTATTTGGGTATTACCTATTGATCAGTTGGGTTTATTGTTATATAACATGTTGGCTTGAATATCTAATGTTAGTCAGCTAAGTGCATTTACCGTAGAGCAGTGCTACTAGTTAGTGCTGTGTTTTCATTTCATGTATTAAAAGTTAGTATCTGGAACACGGTGACATTTACCTCACTGACTTTGGTTCAACTCTAGTAAGTACCTAAGAGCTGTTTGACTCTCGGTAGGACTTTCAGTGATTTGTGTTGCTATGAGCGAACATAAACATTGGGCAATACCAGAAGGATATGAATGTCAGTTACGGTCAGTTGATCATGACCCATAAGGCTCTACACTCATATGTTCTTGTTAGTTTAGATGCACTCGCGTCTTTAGCCGTGGGACTTCTATTCCCTGATGACTGAGCACCACTCTCTGTGCAGTTTAGTTTGAGTAGCCGGTACCCTTAAGTTTGTGTTCCCTCTGCTATGGAATGATTTCATTTATATATTTTTGGCATGAATCCTTAGCCGTGTTACATAGACTACTATCTGGCTCTCCTAACTTGGATTTGACATACCAATAGACTAATTGTTGCAATAGGTTGATGATTTGATAGTTTAGATAAATAAATTACCTTAGTTGTTTATGTTTATCTATCTCTATATATAGTATGATTTTGGTAGGAAGAAAAGTAGAAGTTAGTTACTTAAGTTACTAACACAATTATTTTGATATATTCATACATCAAGTCATATCTGCAGATGTCACTTTTGATAGATATTATCAATACCTTAAAAATTACACAAATAATATAGTAAAATGTTATCAATGTTTGCCGCAAACTAATGTGTTTGATATTAACTCTACTGTTCTTCCAAACAAAATCACAGTATACTTTTAAGGTGATTGCCTATTTATATAGGATTAGGAAGGTGTGATTTGTATATGTAAATGTAATGGTACATCCTTGTACATCTAGAGAGGATATATTGTAAACAAACTTGTGATCGCGTTTCATGTGTCACTGAGTTTCAGTGTGTTCAAGGCGACTGTGCCAACGTAAAGTTTCCCAATAATTGTAAACAAGATGAAATTAAATTCACATAAATTTGTTATTGTTCATTAAAACTTATCACCTCATAAACTATTTTCTATAACTCGTTTCCTTCCCGTAACCTTTTCCAACTTGGATAGGAGATAGTTATGTATGCCAAACTATGTGTTGCTTTAGTAGGAGTAAAGTGAGGTGGTGAACTGTGTTTGATTTATCAACAAAGTTTGTGTAGGCCCTTAAGGCTAGCTTTCTAAGCTTTCTCTTAAGAAAAGTCTGTCAACTTTTGTCCCTGTTGGTCTTGGTTGTAACATAATATTTTGTGTTAAGCTTTATTTGATTTATCAACATGTTTCATATAGAGCCTTAAGGCCGTCTTTCTTTGCATTCTCACATAGAATGTGACTCAACTTATTGTCTCAGTGGGCTTTGTCTCTTAACTTCATGATTACTTTGTTAAGCTGTGTTACATTTCTCCAAATAGTTAATTTGGGCCCATAAAACTTACTTTTCTATCTCGCTTATAAAGAAAGCGTATTGACTTATAATTTTAGACCTTTTGGACTTTATAATGTGTAAAAGTGTATATTCTACTGAAACATTCAGGACTTAAGGTCTGAACTGTAAAACTTTGCTTTTGTTTAAAAAAAAGCTAGTTTATTATTTATTAATTTAGTTAGTTAAATTACATTTTTTTTCTGTAACACAAATCATACTTCTCAGTTGTAACGAAGGCATATTGTCGATCACTCCCTCGGTAGTTGAACTCTTACTAGATGATCTAGTCATTTTATTACACTAATTGCTGACCTGTAACTCTTCTTTATGGTGGCTTTGGTTTTTTTCAGCACAGCATTTTTTTAGATCATATTTGACACATTAAAGAATCTAAAATAATTTTTTTTTAGTTATTTTCCTTGAAATGCACATGTGGGTCATCAGCAGGCTGATGACAATGGAAACTATATATGTTTGCCACACAAATCCATATTATATATTTTATTTATTTATTTTTTCGTACAAATTTGAATGGAAAAATCTAAATGTAACTTAATTTTTATTTCTTTTATTTGAAGCATTTAATGTTCACTTTGGAGACCTGGCGGTCTAACGGTAAGGTCTCAGACTTCTATGCTGGCGGCCGGGGTTCAATCTTCCCTCCCGGCACAGATTTACCTGATTGCCAAACCCTTCCTTCACCTATGACAAGACATCGTGTGAATGTGGGGAGTGCCAAGCCACCATCGTGGTTCGGATTCCACGTTAAACTGTAGGTCCTCCATTTCATCTCACAATCACCCTACCATTACACATTAGTGTAAGTGCGTATAACCTGAACGGGTAGTAAGACGTGGTGCTAATAATAATAGTAATAATAATAATAATAATAATGTTCATTTTCTGAACTGACTGATTATATCAGAACGCCAAAATATATATGGGTGAGGGCTAAAGAGCCTACCAATTTTGCCGAGAAAGGAATTCTCAAATACTTTCCAGGGTTCTCTTACAAGCCACAAATGACATAGGACCAATGGCTTTACTTCCCCTCTGAGGGAAGTTGTGGTACAGATTATCACTCAAGAAAAAAATATGTTGACCCCGGCTGGGTTTAAACCCACGAACATTGGGCTCTGAGGCGAGCACTTTATGACCACCGAGGCTCCAAGCAAAATCTGGTGAAATCTGTGTACACCTTACAGTTGTGAATGGTATAGTTTCTTTTTGCTTTTTGTGAACAGATTTTGTGCCTTTTCCTCACTGCCCATGAAGCTATGACTCTCCATCTGCAACGCACACCTCGTATTTATCAAAGCAGTTTTTGATTCTAACTGCCACTCATGTGTGTTGTAACCATGTACCGAAGTGTGTTGACGCACCTGGGCATTGTGAGCAGGGAATGTGTTAATATTAAACAGATTACAACACTTGTGTGCGAAATGTCCAAAAGGTTTGTCAACCATTGTAATTAGAATATAAGTTTTGGGAACAATACATCACTTCTTACTCCTATTTTTTAATAACTTACTACTTCACACAACTATTGAACTTGGCTTACAAACAAGATTATATTTTATTCAATACAGTTTTGTGTATTTACAACAATGACTCATTTATAAGCTTAATAATGATAAATCACTACCATCTGATTTTATGAGGTGGACAAGTACTAAGCAAGGGACAATCCCAAATTCTTAGGTAATTTTTTTAAAAATCAAATAACTTAAAAAAAAATAGTATAACTAAATCATTACTAATACACAAAATAACTAAGTTAAATAATTGGCTTTTATGATGGAGTTCACATAGGAAACGTTGTTGACCAATTTTGAAAACTCCAAAGAGACTAAATTTTTTTGCACATGCTCATTACATTATTTCTCCTAATCAGTTTTATTTCATACTACCTTTAAACTTGGCTCACAAGTTAATAAAGCAAATAGCTTGATGTTAATTTTTTTCATTTGTTTTTCATATCATTTTGATAAGGTCAACATATAATTTCCTTAAACTTGAAATTGTTTATCTAAAAAATTTACTCAAATTATATGTCAAATGAAAGAACGTTTAAACAGCTTTCAAACAAAACAAAACTCGACTCTTTGAGCACATTAGAACCTGATCCAGACCAATTTAAAGGTGAATCTCTACTTGAGTATGTGTGCACACTCATATGAAGGAACGTTATTGTTACGGACAGTCATGAATGCTTGTGTTATGTGTAGCTGCTCAGGTTGCGGCCATATTCACAGTGAACAGTTCACTGTGATTTGTGTTCAGTATCACAATGGATTTGATAGCGGCCAGTAGTTTCTTCATGATGTGTTCATTGTTGAAACAAAATAAGAAAAACAAAACTAAATGACTGGGTAGGACACTTAAATGTAAATAACTGTAGAACTTTGATGTTAAACCTACTGGATTATGCACATTTAAAAAAAATTACCAGAATGACAGCTAAAGACAAATTTATTAAATAAAATCAGTTTACAAGATTGGGAAGAAGAATACAACTTTCAAAGACTCTAAAGGGCTGTCTTACTGTGGCTACCTAGGATTCATGTTTTTTAGTTTCTTATTCTTGATGTAATATGTACCATGTTAGGGATTCCACATCCTAGGATACTTTTCATACTCCAATATCAGCCTGATGCATTTCTCAGTGTTTCATTCTATTGTTGAGCTGTACAGACCCACAAAAGTAAATATTCTATGTCATACAAAACACACAGCATGAAAACTAACATAAGTCGTCCACACTGAGCACACATGCACAACTAATTCTCAGTAGATCATGTGCACTTTACTAACAACCATCAAATAGCAGAGTGTTCATGAGCATACACGCACACTCACTCTGTGCAGCAAAACACATCCGGAATGCCGTCACTTTAGGCCAGATAGTCGCGAATCTAGTGTATAGACTACATCTGTTGATTAAACTTTCCATGCTATGTTAATTATTATAAAATCTCTGCTTAAATCTCTACACAAAGTTGGTTGTTAATAATTAAACTAGCCTATTATATTAGCAAACATTCAAAACTCTTCTTTTTTGTTTGTACTTTTGCCCTCGGTTTGTAAGTTTATGTTTGTGTTAACCCTGTAGTGACTCATAGCTTTGTGAGATGGGAGATGTTAGTTCTGTAGAAGGGAAGGCCTGAGAATTTTTGAAGCAATGTTTAATCTTTCAAGTGCTAAATGATAAAGATAAATTAAAGCCTAAACCATTATAGAGGAGAAAGCCACTGGTGTATTTTAATATCTGTTAGTGCAAGTTGAAACTATTTAGTCTGGAACGCTTGAGACCTGACAAGTACTGGGCCACATAAACTCCTAAGAACCCCTTATGACTAGGCCATATTCTTGCTTTATCACTCTACAAGACTACTTATTGACATGTCATACAAGGTAGAGTAAAGCTTCAAACATAAAATAATACACCACCTTTCACAACTCTTGGTCTCTTGGAAGACTAAAGACACAAAGCTTTAACATCAAACATACATATAAGGATGTATTTTTTATTTTGTATGTTGTTACATGTTTTTGCACCGCATTGTTAGACTTGTCTTGTTTATTGGCTTGAGTACTAGGAATTGGATAGCCATTTCTGAATTTCAATAAACATATCTTAGTCACAAGTCCTTTAATGGATTTATTAATAATGCAAAATTATTACTGGAATTATGTTCCCCATTCCTCAAATTTTTGAGCTATATACCCCCCCCCCCCTCCCCAAATCTGACGCTTTTTTTCATGTAAATATTCCATTGAGTGTTAGTATGTATGTATTAGTGGGTGTGGAGAGAATGATGGAAGGGGGTAGGTCTTTGAGATTAGGGAAAATCAAAACCTTTAGTCTGAACTTATTATAATTGTAGTTCTGAGTAAAAGTACACTTTGTAAATGGGCCGGCAAAGAAAGAGGAATGAGTGGGAGGTATTAGAAAGAGGGGGGGGGGGGGCTTTTAATAACCAACTTTTTGGGAACAGGCGACTTGGGGAAAAGCCCCAACTTGTTTTTTGTTGGGAAAATTGCATTTTAAAAATTTTGGTTAAAAA
>CABFVX010004759.1:26307-60401 GCA_902151425.1 Timema shepardi
GGGGGGCTTTCAATCACCAACTTCTTGAGAACAGCATACTTGGAGATAAGCCCAAACTTGATTTTTGTTGGAAAAGTTGCAATTTAAAACTATTGGTCAAGAAATTTTCAGCTGTGGTCAAAAAGTGGCGGGCAGACACAAAAGGCGCCCACGGGCATTGAGTTTGGGACCCCTAAGCTACAGTATCCGATACACTTAAATATGTATTTATGGACTATTAATTATTATTATGGCTATCAGTATTATTACTATCATCATTAGCATTATTAGGTGTTTTGTTTCATGACAGGTCAATTCCTTTCGTCAGTGAACTTAGACCGCTAGTATTCCCTATCCTCTGCCATCTCCTTCAACTCCCAAATTTTTTTTCTTTCCTTCAAGACGTCTAATGTATGAATCCTCCTTTTTCCTAAGCTCCTTTTCCCCTCAACCTTTTCTTCTATGGCGTTGTGTAGATGACAGTTCTTCCTTACAGAACTTAGCCGCTACCGACCTAACTGCAGCCATCAAGCCGTCGCTCTGTCGTTGCTGTTGCCCACCCCCACTATGTGGAAGCGTCTCTTAAGTTCTACCCATGTGGACTCAGAGAAAGCTCTAACCCTCTGATGTCCCATGGGTCGGATTAAGGAACATGTATGAGACCATGCTGCCAAGAAAACTATTGATACTAGTGAGAAAAGTGTAATAAAATGATTGTTTAAAATGTGTTTTGTTTCAGCCATCAAAGAGCAATAAAACGGTGGTTTCGGAGCTTGAATTCCAAGCATCCCAGGTGATTGGTCGGTTGGAGGAGGCGGTTGAAAAGGCAGAAGATGGGTCCTCCAAGGGGCAGGTCTGGAAGAACTCCCATGGGTTTCTGCCTATACCAAGCAAATCATCCGATGAAATTCTAGGACTACTCGAGGTAGGCCTAACAGATTAACCAAAGGTTGGAATGTAAAGGCTTACCAAGAATCACCACTTGCCAATTTGACTTTTTAAATAAGAAGGCCTACTTTATAATTAAATTACCTAAATTCAGTAGTGTACATAATATAGTGAAATCGTGCTAATTTTGGTATATGTATTTACTACACTTTTTACAACTTATTATAAAGTATCTCCCATTGTTTAAAAATCTAAACAAGCTAGTTTTATTTACTTTATTATGGATTAAATAGCCAAACTATTATATTTGTTAGTTAAGACTATAACTGCATCTAAATAACATCTTCTTTAAATTGAAAAATGATACCTCGAAACAGGAACTGAACCCGAGTTCAAATCCAGTGTCAAGGCGTCATTGTTCAATTTGAAGAATTTATATCAATTATGGTCATATTTATTATTTTATTTTTTTCACTGCGTCTTAGTACCGGTTTGGGTTACTACGTATACATGATGATCATTAGTTAGGATGAGGAAGATACAATTTCAGATTAAATGTACCCATATTTGTGCTGAAGGAGAGTGGGAAACCATCAAAATACAAATATTTATATTTTGAAAAAAAAAATATGGAGATGAAAAGATGTTGTAGCTTGTTGCCGCTGTTAAAAATCATTGCTTCTGTAATAAAGAATTACAGAGTCCATTATTATTATTATTTGCCGAATGCCTGTGTGTGAATTAATTGCTAATGCATTCAAGGCACCAGGAGAAATTTCTTTATCCGCAGAACACACTATTTATTATCTTGAAAGTTTTAAATTTCAAAAAATTTCTGAGATATTCTTCATAATGTTTAGTACATTATAATTTATTTTCATCATATTTATATTAACATACATATCAGCTGCACACCCGTAATAATCTCCACTAGGGATGGGTCGAATCCCATATTTCTCAAATCTGATTCATTTTTTTTTTAAATTTTGAATCTAAATTCGAATCTTCAAAAACACATTTTTTATAAAAGTCAAAAAATCCTTTTTTTTAAACTAACAAATGTTCATAAATTAAATGGCAGAGTTAAAACATGTATTGTTTGACTATAAAAAGTGACTTAAATAAAGAAAGCTATTTAGTGTTTTAGTTCAATATTCACTTAAGCCTAGTTAGCCGATTTTGAAACTATTTTAACAATTGTATAACTTAATTTACCATACAATTGAAACTAATTGGCCTACAGTGAGTAAATATATAAACATATTTTTTATATCCCTAACTAACTAAGCAACTATTAATTTTTGTAATATTTAGTAAGATTTAATTGGCTTACAAAGTTCTGCAAAGTTATCTTTCACCCAGAGGCCTGACATTTAAAATATTTAACCAGTTTTTCAAATGCATTTAACTTGCATTTGTTTGGGAAATGTTACAATTGTCCCACACTTCACTGGACATCTTGAATGCTAGGAACTACGCAGATTATATATTTAATGATGGAATAACACATTAGAAGTTAAAATGACATGTTAGTTTCTAAAAAGTATAATAATTCCACACCAAAACATAGAGTAAACTTCTAAAGGTTAAAATAGGAATGGGCGATTATAATCGATTATTTTGATGTGAGTAATTGATTATTTCTCCCAATTAATAGGATTGTGATTAATCGAGCTAATCAATTAACTTTCTAACAATTATTTAATAATCAAATCAAATAATCGGTTTAAAATGTTGTCTGGTCACCTTAGGTATAACCCATTCTAATGAGCTAGGTCTCCAGGGTTCATTTTCTGGAATGAATAAATATGTATTACATATTGATTGGTATTATTAAAGGTGTTATAGCAGCTTTCCTCCCCATGATGTTGAATTGACGAATGCATAACTTGGTGTTGTGTCTGCAGTTTGTTCTCTAATAAAGTTAGTTTGTAAGTCATGTGCTGATACACCCACACAATGGTCTTAAGGTATTAGGAGAAAGGTCCGCAACATACTATATTGACAGTTCCTGGAGACCAAGTTTCGAATTTAGGTCATCTGTACTGAAGAGGGCTTTCCCATCCTTTTTCACGCTAATGCAGTTTCATTTATTTCCAAACTATACTTTCGTGATAAAAGCATCCCTTAAAATATACAAATTATTTTTTGGCGAGAATCTCCAATCTCTCGAATACCATAGGAGTCAAGGGATTTGGGGATTCGAATGTCCCTTCTTCAATTTCCACATTTACCTAGCAATCATTACATCACAAAAAATTGTAATAACTTACTAGTTCAGTAAGAAGAAATATTCAAAATGAACTATGATTTAGTGATATATTTTTAATTCACTAGTTTACATAGATTAACGAAAAAAAAATGGTGTAGGACCTGATTGCGTATGAGGACTCTAGAGAAGACTCTTCAGATGACGATATCTCTCCAGGAGGTGCCTCTCTGCCTCAATTAGACCCAATAGCCCGACTGTCAATTGTTACTCAAAGTGTGGCTGCATACGCTGGAGGTTTGGAGCGCTCGCACCTCCAGCGCTTCAGTTCACGAATCACATCAGACACTACTCGATGGCTCAGTCATCTCTTCAGGTGAGTAACCTTGCTGTGTTGTCACACTCGTCACTTTAGACATAGCTCATTGCACCTGACCAGGGTCACAATGTCTGATGAGTGTTATTCTCTACCAAATGGAAATGGTTAGCTCGATTTTGAATTTTAGTAAAGAAAAAGTATTTCTAGATTAATAATTACATTATTTCAAAGTGTATTAAACATATAATTATTTCAAGAATCAAATATGGTTAGAAATATATAGCTTATTTACATTTAAAAAAATATACAAATACCCTTAAAATGTCACTCCCCTCGCTGCCCCCAATCACTGTTTTCCCACATTTAAAATTAAAAGTAGGGCCTAAATACAACATATGCTTATTAAAAAAATGGATGGAATGTGATTTTGGTGTTTTATTATCGATAGGATGTAATGTGAGCCCAAATCTTTGGTCATTTCATACTAAAAGAAAAATTTTGAGTATTAAATTTTAATAAACCAATATATTTTGTGTATTTTTTTAAATATAAATACTTATATATAATATTAATAATAATCTGCAATTTATAATTTAAAAAAATATGATCTATTAATGTGTTCCCCTCCCACTGTCTCACAGCTTACTCACCACCTCTGTACATATTCCTTACACTTGTTATCGTCTCATCCCACACGCCTTTCGTCTTAAGTGCTTTCCATAATCTACATCTGAACAATGTCCCAGGCTCTTTCAACATCCAGGAAGGCAATCAGCAGGTCCTTCTTGTAGGCTACTCATGGTGGCTAATGATACAAGCCTTAATTTGTTTAGGATAAACACATTCTTACTGGCCATATAGATTGATCCCGCCACCACGTAAATTATCTCTGTCTTTTGCTGACACCTTGCACAGTCCAGTCTAGACAACTTAACAAACATATTTACATGAGAGTATCAATATGCGGATTTTCACATACAATTTATTTGTGATTTGTGACTTTTTGTCAGGTTCTTTGACTGTGCCGCGTTCTTCCATGAGGACGTGTTGGAGGGTATTGTGAGACTAGCCCGTATGATGCTACACTACAAGTACCCCAAGTATCTGGAGGATGGCTACGAGGCTCTCTCTGCACGACCCCCCGTCATCTACAGTAGTGTGGCTGCCCCACTAGGCGTGGTGCAATACATCTGTAGACAGGCAAGTGCTCTCTTCTCTGTTACTCACTACAGTAGTATAGTACAGTATAACACAACATGATCATGCTACAGTCCACTAGTACAGTAGTGTGGTGCAGTATAACACAATATTGGGCGTGGTACAATACATCTGTAGACAGGAAGTGCTCTGTTACTACAGTAGTACAGTGCAGTATAACACAACATTGGGCGTGGTACAATACATCTGTAGACAGGCAAGTGCTCTGTTACTACAGTAGTACAGTGCAGTATAACACAACATGATCATGCTACAGTCCACTAGTACAGTAGTGTGGTGCAGTATAACACAACATTGGGCGTGGTACAATACATCTGTAGACAGGCAAGTGCTCTGTTACTACAGTAGTACAGTGCAGTATAACACAACATGATCATGCTACAGTCCACTAGTACAGTAGTGTGGTGCAGTATAACACAACATTGGGCGTGGTGCAATACATCTGTAGACAGGCAAGTGCTCTCTTCTCTTTCACTCACTACAGTAGTATAGTACAGTATAACATTACACAACCAGCTAGCAAAAGTTTAAACCATGTATCCATTCACCAAACCATGTGATATGTAAGGCCATATGCTGGGTTGTTATTACTTTTGACAGTCAAGACTTTCACAACAAACAATTTGCTTTTAATTTTCCATTATTTTTTTTAGCCGGTTTTACATGACTGAAATATAAATAATGAAAATAACCACTTGGGTGTTTCTTTTTTGTTTAAATAGCGTGTTTAGTTCACATAAAAAAGTTTTTCATACATGATCTTTTAAAATGCTGCACTCTCTTCAAAAATTAAGTTGATGATCCAGCCAAAATAGGGGCGTTTGATGACATCATACAAACTGTCTTTGGTTATGTTGATTAATGGTCTACAAAATAAAAATATTTTATTTTGAAGCTAATATTTTGTATGGCTCTTTCTCTAAGGTATAAAAAACATTTATTATTTGTTTGGTGGCCAATTATAGTAAGATACAAGTGTGAATATAACACTTTTTTGATTAATTATTTCATGTACAGTACTATAATATCTCTTGTTGCCACAACAACAAAACAAAAAACAACAGTTTAATTTTATTTTTCCTTCAATGATAAATGAAAATGCCAACCATACAATAATCCTTAAGGAAGTATCATTAAAACTGTTTGATAAAACGTTTCATTGATAGTATTGTATTACTAAGCCAATAATAATAATAATTTCCAAATGGGTTGGCATTAAACACTTTACCATAAATAGGGTGTATTTAACATATAACGGGTTTAATCTAAGATAAAATTCTAGAGTTTAAAACCTAGATAACCTTCTAGGCCTTAGGGCATTTTAATAAACCTAAGTAACATTTAAGGGGCTTCAAATATACAGTAGCCCCATGGCTTCTTTGGTGCTGACTGACAGCTCACAGCTGACTTCTGACAGTCAACATTCAGGCATATACCTAAAGTTTGACTGTTAGATGCGAGAGCTGCTAAACAACTGTTTTTGCAGATCATATGGTTCGACGTAGGGATACATAATTTGGTCTGGTAACTTTTCAAAGCCATCAGCTGTCAGCTGTGAACTGTCAGTCAGCACCAAAGAAGCACCAAAGAAGCCATGGGGCTACTGTAGATAACATTTTGCCGTTCAAACTTAGAAAACATTTTAAGAGCCATCAAACATGATGCCTTCTAGTATTTTTTGTACTGTGCAAATAGTTAAATATGAAACACCATTTTCAAAAGAAATTAACTAGTAAAAATAATTTCCATCAAAAATATACTAATATTAACAATAATTCAATCTGTATTATTCAATATTTGTTCAAAATTTTGCCAGTCTCACACCCTTATCTATAATGCACACCCTTATCTATAATGTTATATTATTTTATTATTTATATTATGTTTAATAATGTTATATATTTTACAGGTCTTACCATATTAGTTATATATATATAATATAAAATTATTCCAAAGCGCCATTTTTTATAATTTCCTGATTCTGATATTTTGACTTGCTCCCGTCCTGCAATAGAAATGTAATACCCTTCCATTCCTTATTTAAATAATTAGATATTTTATTGTGTTGGTAGTTATTACAATTCATTCCATGAATTACTATATTTATTTAGGAACTTTTTAGTCAATCTTAAAATGTATTTTTAAAATTTATTAAGATTTATGCCAAAACTGCCTCATTAAAAATACACAATTATAATAGTTGCATTAGGCCTAGGTTTATTATTTTACCTTACTCAACACTTGTTAGACAAAATATTATTTAGTTTTTATTTGGAAAACTTATGATAAAATGTAAATCAAGGTAAAATGTTTGAGTGTACAAATTATTTTCCTTTTAAAAATTCTTTGTGGTTACAAAATTTAAATTTATTGTTCAGATTCACAACTGCACCCAAATAAAAACGTTTGTCTCTTTTCCCAACCCAATTCAACTATATTTTTATCACATACCTTTACAGTGAACTTATTTTAAACAAAAATTTTGATTCCTTTATAATCAAATTAACAAAGCTTCGAATTTAATAAACAAATAATTGTTTTACTTTTTATTCAGGTGAATAGGAAGCTATGAATACAATTAAATCTGAAAAATAAAAAATAAGTCTAAAGTCTAAATTTATTTTTATAATTTTCTTATCGTGATCTCTCAAAAACATCCTGAAGTCCAAATGGCATTCTTGCACAGGCCTAAACATGTGACAGTATCATGCTACAGTCCACGACGTACTACTTCATCTTAGTCATCCAAATAATAGGGTATAATCACATAACTAGAATTTTTAAACAAATTTAATATAATTGTACGATTTTTTAAAGTAGACATAATGAAATATGGAGAGACTCTATATAGGCTACTACCAAAAATTCCAAGTACTCGAATTTTTCAAATTTTGTAAAACTCTTTGAGTCGAGTTCGAGCAGCTATTAAAACTCATACTCAGACTTTAATTTTAGAGTACTCGCGCCCCCCAACTTTTAACAATCATAAATGAAATTGAATCATTTGCAGCTGTTATGATTGTTTAAAGGTGGAGGGTGCAAGTACTATAAAATTAAAGTCTGAGTATGAGTTTTAATAGCTGCTCGAACTCGACTCAAAGAGTTTTACAAAATTTGAAAAATTTGAGTACTTGAAATTTTTGGTAGTATATAGAGTCTCTCCATATTTCATTTTGTCCACTTTAAAAAAAATTGTACAATTATATTAAATTTGTTTAAAAATTCTAGTTTGTGTGTTTATAATTTTTTTTTACAACAAAAGTTAATCTTAAAGGAAATATGACTGTACTTATATATGGTTTATGCAAGGATTTATTACAAAAATTCAACTTGAACTATTTCTTGTACAAATAATGCTCTATATTACTCAAACTTGAAAAAAACTAATTTTCATTCAAACTTGACTTTAAGTGAAAATGGCTTACTCACACACCCCTATATAAAAGGAACTTAAGTCTATTAACTTATTGAAATCTACTTCGGTGGTCCAATGGTCTAAGGTGTCGCTCTCACAATAGACTGAACTTTCTCTAAATTTAACCTTTCTCATACATATCACATTAGCATAATTAGTACATATATGTTGCCAACTGAATGGGTAGTAAGACACATTGCTAAAAAAAAACAATTGAACTGCTAGATGAAGTCCAATTTTATAAGGTAGGGCCATTTAGAAAATACAAATATATGTTTATGCTGTTAAAAGTAATAATTTTTACTATTTTACCAGTTTTATATTTTAGGTATTGACAATATCTATCAAAAGTGACATTAGCAGATAAAATGCGCTGACCCATGAATACATGAAAATAGATCTAATAACTTTCCTAGTTCGGTGACCTGGCGATCTAGGGGTAGGGTGTCAGACTTCTGTGCTGGCGGCCGGGGCTCAATCCTCGGTCCCGGCAAAGATTTATCTAATTACCAAACCCTTCCTTCACCTCTGACAAGACATCTTGTGAATGTGGGGAATGCCAGGCCTCCACCGTGGTTCGGATTCCACGTTAAACTGTAGGTCCTCCATTTCATCTCACAATCACCCTACTATTATACATTAGCGTAAGTGCGTATTACCCGAACGGGTAGTAAGATGTGGTGCTAGTAATAATAATAATAATAATATTAATAATAACTTTCCTAGATGTCAGATAAGGCTTTTCCTATGAAAATTGGACTGCACCATCCTTCCTACTGTGTTATATTTATACATTATCATGCTTGAGTGCATTTTTAGCCACAATAGCTGTTATATAAATAACTTCATCGGCCACACTAGCCGATATATTCTACATATAATGACGGTAGAGTACGTCACTTGCCACACTAGCCGATGTATTCTACACATAATGACGGTAGAGTACGTCACTTAGCCACACTAGCCGATGTATTCTACATATAATGACGGTAGAGTACGTCACTTGCCACACTAGCTGATGTATACTACACATAATGACGGTAGAGTACGTCACTTGCCACACTAGCCGATGTACTCTACACATAATCATGCTAAAGCTAATGTATCTGGGACCCATTTCTTTCAATCAACACAATTTTGTTGTTTCTCCAGTTGGGCCTACCAATGGTGTGTGTTCGGCCGGTTCCTTGCAACACGATGTTCGGCTCCCAACAGAAGATGGACGTGGCAGCTCTAGACAGGTTCATACAAGAAGACAAGGCTAACAACAGAGTACCCTTGATAGTGCTAGCTGATGCTGGTAGGCTTCCCTCGTTCTAGCTCCTAAAGTACTCGCACACCTCTACTATGCTAACTGTATGCACTATGCTAAATGCACTCTTACATTATGCCATTGCACTATCACACTATTCTAAATACACTCTTACACTATGATATATGCACTCTTACACTATAATGTATGCACTCTTACACTATGATATTGCACTCTTAATCTATGCTATCTATTTTATTACACTATTATAGCTGCATTATTTTTCTAGCAGTCATATAAGGATCTTTATATGAAAATTGAACTGTAGCCATGAACTTATAGCCACATTTTAAGATGCTGTTTATTCTGTGTAGACCGGTCTAATATTATGTGTAAGAGGGAAGTATTTATATTTAATAATTAATATTTTAATTTTGGTTGCTAGCCTATACATCTATAGTAAATGTGAGCTTTGTACAGAATATGTGGATTTCATTAATCACTATACAATTTTTTAAATTAAATTGTCATATTACTATTAAATATATGTTAATGATTCCCCCTATATGTACTGTAATTCTCTAATGTTATATATGTCTGGTCTTCTGTGGTTTCATGGACCAGATTTTTTTGAACAGAATGGTGCCAATTTTCTTAAAATAGTTTCAAATAGTAGTAAAATAATGGATACAACTTGTAGTAAAACAGCTTTATTTTATTTTAAATCAAAGTATCTGCTTTTGAGATTACATCAACTCTAAAGTATGATTTTGGTAGGAAGAACAGTAGAAGCTAGTTACTTAGTTACTAAAACAATTTTAATATATTCATAGATAAAAACACATTATCTTGAGCTGTCACTTTTAAAAGATGTTATCATTACTAATACAATAACACAAATAAAATAGAGAAATGTTAGCTATATTGGCCACAAATAGATATGTTTGAATTTTCTCTACTGTTCTTCCAACCGAAACCAGGTTATACCTTGCACACAATGGTCCTATCTTATAAGCCACACCATAGTGTAATGTATCAAGGTAAGTTTGCTACCTTTCAGTGTAAGTGTACATCAGTGAAAACATTTCAGGTTTTTGTGGTTGACCTGGTATCAATGTTTATGACCATAGTGTTTTCGCTTTCTTGGTATCGTGGCTGATTACGACTGTTTATGACCGAGATGATACAATATGATTTGGTAAAGATTGCCTTGACTAAACGAAATAACCTAGTATCAACCAATGAACTAAGAATTGTGCACCATTTTCAAAATAGAATGATTTTAGATATTAGCTTTAAATGATTATAACTTTGTAGTCAGTGGATTTTAATATATATATATATATATATAACATATTTATGAATAAATATGCCTATATATTTTAATACTTTATTTTCTTTTATCCATTTAATCAAACAATTTTTAAGTACCTACTATTGCCATATATTTATAGCTATAGCTATATTTATAGCTAGTATTGCTGTCCATTTAAAAAAAATATACGTATATATTAAAATAGACAGCAATACTATATTTATAAACAGCAGTACTAGATAAAAATACAGTAGCCCCATGGCTTCTTTGGTGCTGACTGACAGCTGATGGCTTTGAAAAGCTACCAGACCAACTTATGGAAGCCATGGGGCTACTGTATATGACAGTAATTAGGTACATTGAGGCCCCATATCCGCGGCCCATGGGTAATACATTCCTAGATCTACCGTGGTTACGTGGAACCACGAATAATACCGAACTTTTTTATAGCATGATATTCATGTAACATACATAAATACAGTAAAGTTTAGTTGATAAATTATTCACAGTAAAACACTATCAACATTAAATAAAGATAAAATGTATTAGTGCCTGATGGCTTGGGAATGTATAGTACTTAAGACAGCGTAGAAACACTGCAATAATGTAAAGTAACTGATAGTGCAGGAAGCCAACCTTAAAGGAGAGTTGTGTTAGGCCAAGATAACAAAACACATTTCCCTCTTCTTTTCTTCTTAAACTATTACATTATCACACTTCACAAGTACACATTTACACATTGTTTTAAATCGTTGCAAAAATTAATTTATAATTTGGAAAGACATATTAAAATGACACAAAACACAAAGAAAGATATGCTAGCTAACATTTGATAAAGCATGTAACATAAACTACAGTGTACTTAGTATTCTCCATTATTTTTGTTGCAACGATCACTGATGATTGTTATGATGATGAGGAGGTGGAGGTGTAAATTACTACATAATAGCCGCGTTTGTGTTGCTGATAGTATGGCCGGTTCTCGCTTGGCGCATGGTTTGAAACCTATAAACTATTTTTTTAAATTAAAAATCAATAAAACTGGGCAGCGGTAAACTGCGGAAATGGGGGCATTACTGTACTTAAAAATTGTTGAGTTATGGATGAAAGAAATAGAGTATTAAATGACCCATGCCTATTTACTTTTACTTACATACTTCATGTTTCCTATAGCTTAATTTTGGATAGATATATTTAGCTTGATATGTTGTGTAAAGGCTTAATCAAAATTAGCACCGATCCAAATAAAATTAAGTAGTTGATTTTTCGTCAATTTACAGTACATGTAAGTTAACATAAATTAACTGACAAGTGTTATATCTGCTCTACCCCAACCACTTTTTTTTTAAACTGTGATTTTCGCGCTCCATGTTGGTCGATAACACTTGATATCAAGACGAAACCGAATAATTCGTAAGAACTCGCTCATAATATGGTTGAAAGCAATGAATCCTATTATTTAGCAATTGAAATTGAAACACTATCTCTGATATAAAACAATAACTTTAATTCAATTTTAATGAGCCAACTAGCACCGCCATTAGATCCGTTTCCGTGGTTTAATGTAAACCCGTTACTTCCCTGAAATGAAACTGGAGGGGCTCTCACCAAACAAACTAACCAGTATGTTTTCTCTGATATCCAGGCACTACCATAGCAGGTCATGTGGACAACCTGTCTCGCCTGCAGGAGCTGTGCAAGTCGCATGACATATGGCTTCACATCCGTGGACACAGTCTCGCCGCCCTATCCATGGTGTCTATTCCTAATGTGGTGAGTATTCTATCTAATGTTGTGCTATTATGAGGTAAAATAAATCATGAAAACAACAGCTTGCTTACTTAAAAATATATCATTATTATATAATTGTAGGAAATTAAGCACAAATAAAAGTAAAAACAATAACACATTCATTATGTGTTTGCCATTTGGCATCTTCTGCAGGAAGTAATAGACTGAATAGGAAGTCGCAACTGAAAGATTATGTCCCATCTTAGGCTCTAAAAATTATAAAGTGGGTTGAATCCACCATTTTATGAATCTGAATCTCAAATCTGAGTCTCCAATTTATCTTCAAATCCTGAGTCCAAATCTTAGAAAAAAAATATTTACATAAGAAATATAAATAGAATGGATTAGTATAAAATTCAAATAGCAACCAAATATTAACATTATTTCTTACAATCCATTCATTATAACATTACTGGTCTGGGGCCTGGTTGTTAAGCTCATCCTATAATTATAATTGGTTCTAAAACATCATTAACCAGTATTTACATCCATTACTGTTTCCAGCCTTTGCCTTGTGTCAGTTTTCTATTCAAGCCATATATTCTCCACTACTGGCTTGCTAGGCCTGTTGTAGTATCATATGCCTTATAATCTAACTTAATACTAGGACATGCACAACATCTAATTCCCAGCCGTCACTTTATCAATGTGAAAGGGTAAACCCATATTTCACCATTTTCGGCCATGCTGGGAATCGACTCTGGGACCCTTAACTCAGTAGACAAACATGTTACCGACTGAGCTGAGGGGTTAGATTCCAGTAAGCAGTACTAGAGATAAACAAATTTCACTTGAAAAAAAATGGAAGTCTCAAGTATTCAAGGATTCCATCCCTAATAAATTGATAAGTCTTGGATATTTCCTTGCTATAATCAAAATTATATCTTGATTATATTAAATATTGTTGTAGTTGAATCATGGTTTGAATATTTTTTGTAAATGTTTTATGCATGGAAAAATATTATATATATTGTGCATATTTGTATAACTTTATGCTTTAAAATAACTTAGAATCTTTTTTATTGATCAATTGTTTGTAATATTCCATTCTAATCTGATATGATAAATCAACTACTATTACAACATGCAATTCAATTAATTTTGGATGTACATAACAGCTCATATAGTCAATAATTGAACACAAATTGAGTATTCTAGCTGTCATTGTTTTTATTAGAGAAGATTCGTAATAATTGCGAATTCAAGTCAAAGTTGATATTATTTTGAAGTTAACCCGAAGCGTCGTAGCTTCGCACGCACCTTATAATAACCCATCTTCTGTTAAATGCCTCTAAAACAATAAAACTGATTGCTGAACAAACATTCCACAATCTATTTATTTTAAAATTATATATCTTGTTCATTATCAACCACATGTTTGTTGTTTTGTTAATTTTAGCCGACAAGAATCGCAGACAGCTTGACTCTACCTATTGGTGTATGGCTGGGTATTCCAGCCTTGCCTGTTGTTGTATCCTTTGACAGAACTTATTATGGTTGTTGTGTTGTGTAATGTGAGTCGTAATCATAAACTTTGTATGGAAGTAAAGTTATTTATATCTATAAAATCCACCTAGGATAGTAACTTACATAAAATTTGAATTTAGTTTCCTATTCAACAAAATGTATAGCTTAGGCGTATATTGAAAATATCATAAACCTCTTGTTCTCTGCTTTCAAATGTCTTTCTCATCTAGTCTCTTTAATATACACTTTTCATCAAGATGAGTTACATCATCATTTTTATTTGTTAATTTGAAAATTTCCAATGTGAAACAGCTTATTTCTGACCTGTATCATTGCCCACATGGTCTAACGCATCACTCTCTTGTTAGACATGATTGCCGGAGATTGGGGTTCAAATCCTAGCCAGGTGTATTGAGGGAGGTTTTCCCTAAATGGCTTTCTACTTTCCTTCCACACAAAGGCTGGAACACTTCCTCTTCTAAAGTTCAACCTTCTTTAGCCCTTTTCAATTAGCATAATTAATGTACACATTTAACCTTAGCGAGTACTAAGATGTGATGAAAAAACTACTACTTTTGTGTTTTATAAATAATGATTGTTACTATTGTATTATATTAATGATGATTTATTTTGCACTTTAATCATACATTTAATGTTCTTTGCTCGTATCAGTGGGCATTCATTATATTGTATCAAACTCACGAAAAACAGGATTTCTTCTATGAGGAGGCCGAGGTTCGAACCTTGGCCAGGTGCAATGGAGGCCTAGTCTTGTCCTTTATTTCATGGTGTTTTGAAATTTTATGAAATCTATTATTTGTTTGCTGTAACTAAATTTGGCACATAAAAGATGGTTTGGTACTAAATCAAGTTTGATTTAAATACTTCATCATGTACATGGCAACATTTCAATGTTCAGTCAAGTTATGTATTCATTTCTGTACATTGCTTTTATTTTGTAAAAGGGACAATAAAGTTTAAAAAAAAGTATAAAACAAAATCAAGCATAAGTGTGGATTCACACGTTCGCCGAAGAACAAGCGCAGAGCCGAAATGCGTCACGTGACGACCGCTTAAGCCAATCACAAGAAATCAGCGCGATCTGCGTACAAAGCTCTGCATTTGTAGAAATAATTTCAGCTTTGGCCGCGCTTCTCCTTGAAAATCGGCGTAAAAGAACCAATCAGCGCATGCGCCAACATTCAACCGCGCGCCATCTGTTACGGAAAGTAAACAATGTCGACTCTAAAAACCGATGAATTAAAAGAAAGATTGAAAGAAAGACTAGTGAATATCTAGTGTTCACACATTGTTCTTCTTCAATGCATAAAGCTGCAAGCAGTGCTATTTTCCTTTTTCTTTTTATAATCAGTTTTACAGGTTATCAACACAAACAAAAATGGAGGCAATCAGCTGATTTTAAATCGTCATCTCAATGCATCATGGGTAAACAGACATTCTCAACTTTCCGCGAGTGTATGAACTGCTGCGTTTACTAGGCAGAGCGGATACTCGGTTCTGCTATATATTTTCGGCGAGCGTGTGAATCAACAGTTAGTGTAGGAACAAGGGGTAAAGGGATTATTGAGGCCATTCCCTCTCTGGTGGAAATAACTTCAACACCGCCTTCTCTCCCCCCAACCGACTGGAATAAACTTGCCCCCCTCTAGAAACATTCATATTTCAAAAGGCTTATGGGGAAGGACCGCTTCTTATAGAAGATTCTAATTTTTTTTTTAATTTCAGACAAAGACCATTTTAAATACTTTCTAAACATTTGACGGGGGAGGCTCCCTAGGCCCCTCGAAAACCTTCTATTGTTTTGCTAACTGTCTCCTAGACAAATAAGGTTTCACCGCCACTGAAATTGACCATTACAAAGACGAGGGCCCTCGCTTAATCTTTTGTACCGGTTCCAGCTTGAACTCCTGGCAGGATAGAATTTATCACTGTGGTTTTCCCATCCTCTCTCCATGCTGATGTGGACCCATTTACCCTTATCACCCTCCTCATTTATAGCTCTTAGATTACATCACTAAATAACTCCCTCTGTTACGATGAAATTTGAATAAATTAATTGGACACTGGCACAGCTCCTTCTTAGTAAACGACTTTTCAACCAGTGGCTAGATAATAGAGATGGGTGAAACAGTGATTTTACGATATCAGTGAATACAGTGAATGTGATTTTATGATATCAGTGAATACAGTGACTGTGATTTTAAAATATTGGTGATTTATACCAGTGATTTTTCACTGTGACTGGTATTCACAATGTCTTGGTGGACCGATATTTTTTCACTTTCCAACCACCGTCAAAGCTAGTATTTAGCTGCTGTCCGGTGTTTGGCGGCTTGCAATGGAATTAGATACTTAAAGGCCTAACATAAACTCTTCCTGTCGGCACTGACATTGACAATTGACATTCAACTACCTAATCTTCAGGTTTCATCTGGATTTCATGTTGCCTGACTAATGTACAGTCAATACAAAAGTATGCGTTTTAAGATGTTTCATACAGTTGATAAAAAGAGAAAGCAAAAAATGTTATTAATATTTTATAGTGAAATGTTATCTAATTTGGGCAAAATTAGTGGTCCAACAAACATTATGTTAGACTTGAATACCAATATTAAAACGTATTTGACGTACTATGAGAAACTCTTGTAATTGTCTAATTTATTTAGTGATCTGTTTTACTATAATTAAAATTTATATGACATTAAAAATGAACATAATATAGTGGCGATTGGTTTAGAAAATGTTGTTTGGAATGCAGGTCATATATTATATTATTTTTAAATTTTTATTAATATTTAGCACCGCGTCTTTCTACCCGTTAGGGTGATACGCTTTAAGTACTAATTACTCTAATGGATTAGGAATTGGGAAGGTTTAATTAGAGGAAGTGAACCCACATTTGCGTGGAGGGAGAGTGGAAAACCATTTAGGAAAAACAACCCCCCATTCACCCGACCGAGATTCGAACTTCAATCTCCCTGTCCTCAGAAGTCGAGCTCAACACGACAAGCGCGTTAGCCAACTACGCCACCGAGGCGGGTAATATTATATTATTGTAGTGTTATTTTATTTTAAATAGTAGATGAACTATACATATATTAGAAGCAAATAAACTTTAGATTAGATTATAGGATGATTCGGATCATCAACGCATAGTAAATATTAAGGTTTATTTATATATATTTTCTTTTTTGTTACTTATTTTAATTAATTATTTGTGATTTTGGTGAAAGGATCACTGAAAAAAATAATAAATAATTTTCTTTCGTAGCAAACTTTTCGATTTTGTCCTTAACAACAAATATTTTGGATTGAAAACGCATGTGAATGAAACATTTAAACCTTTAGTCATTTTAAGTAGCAATTTGAAACTTTTTTTTTAAAAAATGAGTTCTACATGATCAAATGTTTTAAATAGAACAAACACGTAAAACATGCCAGCTAATAAGGTCGATTCTCAATTAGCTGGTAGAAGGTAGAAAATAAAAGAATAACAAGGGCTACGACACGAGTATTTACTCGAGTGTGTAGAAGAAGCAATACTAGCTCCGTAGCTCGAGTAACTGTTGCCACCTTATGCGAGTATGGAGTATCTCTGATCACTGATATTTCAATCACCGATACTTTTGAGATTGAGTCACTGGGAATATAGGGTATCAAATGGTATCGGTGAAAAAAATCACAGTCATTGATTTATCACCCATTTCTACTAGATAACCTTCTACAACATCCTGTATAATATTTGGGCGCCAGGTAGTTACATATCCTACCAACGTTTTATGGTGAGGTTAATATTGCATATAAAATTAATACTCAGGATGTTTACCATCTGGGAAAATCAGGAAAAACTGGAATTAGCCGGGGATTTGAAGTGGTCGGGAATTTGGTAAATAAATAAAAATATCCAGAAAAATGTTGTTTTACTCAAAATATGGATTATAATAATCATTAAATCAGTAAATTACAATGTTATTCAGACTGTCCTTTGTTTGTAGCTGTAATATATTTTACAATTTTTTAATTCCTAGTCGACTATGTTAATACAAGGGCTCTGCGAGTACTCTTATTCGGAGCTTCAAGTCGAGCATCTCGCTTAAGCTCAAGATCGAAATCAAAAGTTTTGTAGTCTCTTGATTTTCAAGCTTCCACTTGATATACTTAATAATCAATTTTCAAAACACATTTGTAAGCATAGTCTATTTAATTGAGATGATAATTAATTTCAATTTCCACATTAATAACGTAATAGAGCTTTAAAACCACTTTCGTCCTGTAAATTTATTCAATATTGTCGTCCATTTTGAATTATAATTGATTGAAGTTGTCTACTTGTATTGTCATGCATGACAAAGCAATGAAAATAAAAATAGCTAAGAAGATTACTAAATAATTGAATGATTCTTTTACTATTTTTACCCGGTCTCTTTCTAAAATAATCATTTATGTTATTTAAAAATGTAATATAAAAAATATATTATGTTAAATGTTTTCAAACTTCTCGTATTAATTAATATGTATTGTTTAATATGTTTAGCTACAAAACCAGCTCTAGTTTAGTTACTATTTAGTTATTGAATTATGTTGGTTAACTTGTTTTAAATCAATGTTGATCTTATTTATTGCAAGACATATTTTACCAAACTTATCACATTTATATTAAAAAAGCACTTATTATTTCATATTGTTTGTTAGAAATATTATTTTTGATTTTAAAGTATGAGCATCAATTTTTATAAGCATTAAAATCTAAATTGAAGTAAATTTTTCTCAATAAAATAATGTCTAACGAGAGCCTGTACAATGCGCATGTTCAACTCCGCCTAGAGGAATGGAAATGGAACAGAAGACGCGATAAAGTACGATTACACTAAGGAATACTAAACAAAATACGAAACACTTCAAATTTCTAATTGTTTATGATTCTTACGTTTTCTTATATGGTAAATTAAGTTACTGATGCATATTTTGGGGCAATATTAGCTAATTAAAACGTCAATTGTATTAACTTTTAATCAAGACAGTGTAGAAACACTTTACATTTCCAAGCCATCATGCAATTATTAATTTTATTAACTTTGTGGTATAATTGTTAGTGTAATTTTAATGTCCTTAAAGACATGAATGTTAAAACAATTTTAATTATTATTTTTATTTTTAAATTGTGTTTTTTAAGTGTTATTTCTAATTTAAAAACTGATATTTCTATAATCTAACCTTTTTTTTCAAAAGTATTTACTATTTATAAAAATGAGTGTCATTCATATTTTAAGAACATGTGTTTTAATAAACCTTTTAACATTTTAAAATTATGAATAGGCCTATACTCAAACTCATGAGCTTTTAGAAATACTCGACTTGAATGAAAATACCCAAGCTCGTAGACCCCTAGTTAATACAAATTAAAAAAACCTTATTTAGCTCTTAAAACTTATTTTTATTCATAAAAAGAGATAACAAAAACCGTGGGTTGGGGAGACAGAAGGGTGTGGACATACTTTTTAGTCAGGAATTTTAGGAAATGATCAGGGGAAATCAGGGAAAAAGTCGAGAATTTCATTGGTCAAGTTGAATGTATAGACACCATGTTAAAATATTACATTTATTATGTTTTTGATTCATTGAATACTTAAATGTGGTCAACATTACTTTACTTCTGACATAATCACCAAATTAGGTGCAAGTAGACCCAACCAAGATACACACAATAAAAATTTCCTGTGAATGCTTATCACAAGTTTTACTACCTTTGTTTGAATGCTTGGAGCAACAAATGTGAAGTAAGCTGAACACAATTCACATGAACATGTCAAAATATGTTATCATGTCAACTGCCTGGAATTCGATTGTGTCACTCTTTGCATTGTTTCGCCTCTACGTAGGACCTTCCACGCCAACAGTGCCCTTTTCTTTGGCCGCACGGCACACGCTTTTAGCTCATGTAGTGTCTTAGTACCTTATAGCTTTTATAGTTTTAATAAATCTCCATATTTATATTAACTGATATTCAGACATTATACCGATTGTTTGACACGTCCACACTCAGGCCTCCTCGCTCGGTAGGTGTTGCCCGGGAAAGTACTTTGCCACTTGTCGCCGGACTCACATCAGATCATTTCATCCGCAAGATGAGCTGCCTGCCCCTTTGGGCAGCTCTGCAGGTAATATTTTATGTTTTTACAATCATAGTATCCTTTTGAAGCTAAACTTATAATATAAAGCACAAATTAATTTTCATAAAACAAAATTTTTTTTTTTGCCATTTCACCTAGATGGGTCTTGTTCCTAATTGAAGAGTAGTTTATAGAATAATCTTATTAAGCTTTATTTTAGAATGTACTTTTATTACTTTTCTAATTATATAATTGCATGTGTAATGCAATAAGTTTTTATTCCAAGTTAGACACTAACTTTTTAAGAACTTGAAACATTTATTTGCTTGATTAGAGAGACAATCATGTTTAACCTACAAACAATTCTGGTTGATTAGGAAAATATTGTAATCATATAAAGTAATTAAATTGGTTTGTTTGGTGGAAATTTTCTATTTAGTCCTGAATTATGTTGAAATTTTACATAAAATTCCACCAAAACTTTATGCACTAAGACACTATTATATGTTCAAAAGCTAGGAAGTTGTTTTAACCACAGTAATTTTTATTTTTTACAAATTTTGAATAGTTAAAATCTCTCTCTCTACCAATTAATTATCTTTATAAATATTTTTCCTAACTTACTTTATGGCATTAGGAACTCAAAAGATCATTACCACACTTACAAAAGTACACCATCTCTCCATACCTTGAGTTATCCAGCCCCCTTCATCACACCCTATCCTTTCAGATTCACACCATTCTAAGGTTAACCTCCCATTTGCATCTAGGTCTTTCCATTGGGTTTACCAGTCAGTACCCTGAACAAAGTTCTAGAATCTCCCATTTGCACTCTATGTCTTGCCCTATGCAATTTATGAGATTTGATTATCCTAAAAAGTATTTTGTAAAGCGTACAGGGCTTGTAACTCCTCATTATGTAACCTCCCCCATTCCCCATTAGCCTCATCCCTTTTTGAACCTTATATCTTCCTAAGCACCTTGTTTTCGAACGCCCTAAATTGGTTTTCGTCGTGTAAGGTAAGAGACCACGTTTCACCTATAAAGAACAACTGGTAAAATTATTGTTAGTATATATTCTGAGTCTTACAATCCTGGACAGTAAGCGATTTGTCAACAACTTACTGACCAAGTATTAGCACACCATTTCCTGAATGTATTATTTTTGTTATTTCCAATCTAATATTGTTATTGCTGGTTAAATTTATTGTTCTAAATATTTAAACTCATTAACCCTAACAAATGATATGTTGTTCGCAGTAATCTATAAATTATCATCCCCAATCTGTTTTATCTGTGTGGTCATATTCTTAGTCTTTCCAGCGTTCTTTTCTAAACCTATTTCCTTACTAAGCTCTAGTAAAATTACTGCATTTCTTTCAACAGTTTCTTTATTAATGCCCAACAAAGATAACTCGTCTGCATACCCAAATAGCTTCATTATATCAATTAATGTCAACCTTTTCCCACTCTCTTGCATTACCCTAATAGCATACTCTAAGGCTAGATTTAAAAGTAATGAGGAATGTTCATCTCCTTGTTTCAATCCATTATGTATTTCTAAAGTATCTGATAAGTGACATCTAACATGTAGGCTAATATTAAACCTTGATAATGAAAATAAGAACTAGATTTTAAGCCTATGAGAATCCAAGAGTTAAAACTTCAAATCTAATATCTCACAGTGAAAATGTTTTGATACCGAAGAATATTTTATAATGAAATACTATGAAATTCAGATCAAACCTTAAGCTAAATTATATGGGTGTATATTTTTTAATCGATACAATAGAAAAAATTAGTTCAATAAACATGCATATAAATAATGAATAAACTCAAAATATATTAAGATTCAGAAGTTTCATTGGTAAGGAAAAAAAAAAATTGCTCCATGCCAACTTTGTTAAATTAAATTGGTATTAGTTGCTCACCTTGACAACATTATAATGACCAAATGTTAACACACGACTAACCTCTTTATTGGGGTTTCCCTTCCATCTCCTCTTTCCCCCCCAACTGCTCATTTTACAAACAACATTCAGACATGTAGAACGAAGAGTAAACAAAGAGTCATCCCTTGCCATTCACACAATACAGTACAGAAATATTCTTATACAAGATAATATTTGTAGATTATATATCTCTTGGGTTCGAGCTTCTTTTAAAAGCTCAGGCTTAGAACAAAAATCTGAGTAATCTCAAAACCCAACTTTTCATAAATCAATGTTTTAGTAGGATGCTGGTCATATTAATGGACTTTCATATATTTAAAAAAAAACACTTCATCCCATTTAAGTCAAGGCAGCTGTTTGGATTCACTGGTACTAAACATTCCTACAGGTCATTTTTGTGGTAGCGGTTAGGTGTGCATCATACACCATAAACTTTCCACTCCTCGTCATCAGACCAAAAAAAAAATTGTTCTAGACATAATGTTATATCCAAAGTGCATAGTAAAGATAACATTTTAATTTTATTCAACATGTTACTTGGTTAATGGTTCTGTTCTGCTTTTCTAGCATTTGGGATGATTTTGTTATTGCAGGCTTTAGGAAGAGATGGGGTGCAATCAAAGATTCGTCAAGCCTTCGAGTCAAGTGAGATTATTTGGAAGAGACTCTCTAAGTATCCCTGTTTGAGATTGTTGGTAATGTATTTCTTGTATCAGTAGATCTATGATTTAATGATTGGACTTTAAATATACTCGCACTCATTCTACTAATGCAAATATGATAAAAACCACGTTGAACTACAACAGCAATATTTTGATTTATTCTACAAGTATATTAAGAAGAATTTAGGTCAGGTTGGACTTCAATAATTATACTTGCACTCCATGTATCTTGTAGAATAGGAAATGCTCTATGCTTGTATCAATATTCTATTTTTTTAGTACCACGTTCTACCACCTGTCCGGGCTATATGCTTGTGTACTAATTACGCTAATTATTTTAAAGATTAGGAAGGTTATATTTAAATTAAGTGTACTCGCATTTGCTTGGAGGAAGAGTAGAAAAACATGGAAATACCACCCTCACTACACCTGACCGAGATTTGAAGCCCAAGTTCCCTGTCATCGGCAGTCTAGGAGTAGCGGATAAGACTGTGTGGCTACTGAAGCGGGTATAAAAATTATTATTTCTATGGTATATTAATACTGATTCTTGAAATAATCAACCAATTTTACAGATGAAATTCATACCCTCATCCTTTATATATTATCCTATACATTTATTGCTATTAATTGTGTCCTCTCCAATAGACCAGCCACTACAGAAAATGATGGGGTTATACTGGACATACTTCACTTCTTATTCTAATCCAATCATATTGTTTTTCACTTCATTTTGCTTTTTTACTTTCTCTCGACACCTCGAAGAGAAAGTATTGTAATCATCAAAAAAATCAAACTCGAGAATTTCATAAATGTTGACGTTTCATGAACCCCTAAAACAGAAAAAGTGGTTTCCGCAATGCCGTCTGTACCTCCGGCTAGAGCCAAAACTATTTTACTGATGGGCTAAAACTTTGTATCTGGGGTTTTCATAAGGTTCCCCAAAGGGGTTTTGGAATTGGATTTCTAACACTAAATTTAACTCTATAAGGAAAACCTCTTTTCGCTTTATGAGGTAATTGTATTATATTTGGAAGAAGGTATAGGAAAGGTGGATAGAAACATATAAAAGGGGGACAAACAAAAAAAGCCCATATTGTGTTTGTCCCCCTTTTATATTTTTCTATCCATCTTTGCTATACCTTCTTCCAAATATAATATAACCCTAAATTTAAAGTTACTTTATTTCACCGGTTAATCGTAACATTTTTTTATGCCTAATAAATATTATTATTATGATTATTATCATCATCATCATCACCACGTCTTACTACCCGTTCGGGTTATACGCACTTACGCTAATGTGTAATGGTAGGGTGATTGTGAGATGAAATGGAGGACCTACAGTTTAACGTGGAATCCGAACCACGGTGGAGGCCTGGCATTCCCCACATTCACAAGATGTCTTGTCAGAGGTGAAGGAAGGGTTTGGTAATCAGATAAATCTGTGCCGGGACCGGGGATTGAACCCCGGCTGCCAGCATAGAAGTATTGACACCTTAACCCCTAAACCGCCAGGTCACCCAATAATAATAATAATAATAATAAAATGAATTTGATTCTTATGCTCTTTGGTGAACAAAGATGTTTCTCTTTTCTTAATGTGTTTGTAACAGTGTTCCTGGTTCCTAATGCCACAGAGTATGTGACAGTACATTTTGTTTCATTTATGATCTTTGGTGTAATGTTAGTACAACAATCTATAGACCTATTATTTCGTTTCACAAATATTACAAGTTTTTAGTAAATGTCCTTGAGAAAATCTATGCAGGGGGTGCACATACCATTTCTTTATTTGTCTTATAATCACTATTTTGAACTTTTTTTCTTCTATTCCGCCTCTACTCAGTTGACTTACACACATATATACTAGGGCATTGCATACTCTGATTTTGAGCCAAGCTTTAAAAAGATACTCTATCTTTAATTGGAAAGATTTATGAGCTCACAATTTTGAGCACCTTGCAAGAAGTTCTTTCTTTAACTTGCATTGTGTTTGGTAATGAATGACTAAATGTTTACGCTTCTCTTTACTTGTTTGGCTAAGTTTTGTTCCAATCAAGCTTAAGGGGTTTGGTGGGGGAAAGAAGGGGAGGAAGAGGGATAAGAACCCAACAGAGAAGGTATTGTACATAAGATGACCATTGAATGTTCAAGGTCGGCAACTGACTATACTAGTTTTGTTGATGAAAGGAAGAGAATGTGAGGCTTAGATAAAAGAAGATATAGAAAAGTATCTTTCAAATGAGATTTTAGAACACAAATATCTCTGTGGATGCTGGTATCAAGTACACATTAATGCAAAAATGTACTATATGCATGTTAAAAATCATTAATACTCTTAATTTCACTCTCTGGTAAGAGGCCAGCACTCGGTGAATAGCTGCACTCCAGTTGGGATAATGCAGTTATTATTTTTTAATATTGCTAAATCTTCACATCAAAACATATTTTCTTGGATGCTTGGTTTTTAATCTTTCCTTAGAAACATTACATTGAATCATTAATTTTTCAGTTACTATCACAGTGTATTTAGAATTTAATCCTATAATATACTATGACTAAGTCTATTGTGATATTTACTTCCTAAACTATTCGACCACTGAAGCTGGTATTGTCACCTTTTTTCTTTATTTTGTTTAAACTTTCTCAGCCTATTTTCATGTTCTTTTACTGTTTAATTAATGTTATAAAATTTTTTGGCTAATAACACATTTTACTTGCTCAATACTATTTGAATGTTAAGTTGTGCGTGATGTTTTCCAGAGCCAGCAGCCAGGAGGAGAGTCTGGTACCTTCACTGTCAACGAGGTGGTGACAAAACCTGTTAGCACAGCTGTAAGTAAATTCATCTAAATAAATCACTCTTTTCATGGTTCTCAAACATACAATATATGATAAAGGTTTTCATAGTTAATGCATTGCACTTTGTTGTATCATTGTCAAGATTAAATTTTAGTTTTCACAGAATACGTGCACCCATGCATAAATATAAACCCTAACAGGGTAGCTGCAGGCAAAAAGACTTTGCATAAAACTCAAAAGACGACTACATACAATTACCTTTTGCTTCAACAACATCCATACATTCTCCTTTAGTCATAAAACTCTTTGTGTTTCTCTTTTTCACACATTCATCTACAACATTTAACCACTTCTTACATAGCCTAACCTCTTCCTTTTGATCCACACACTATTTATTCGTCCATTTGCTTTGTCACTTGATCCACACTCATGCTCTCAACCTGCCCAAACAAACGTTACACACTTCTTTCACATTCAACAATTGGATTCCCTTTCAACCCGCATTCCTTCAGCACCCTTTCATTACTTACTATGTTCATACGAGTTTTGCCGCATACATTTCTTATTCCAACCTTATTCACCTTGCTCTTGTGTTTCTCCTGGCAAACCCACATTTCACATCCATAAAAAAAAGTTTGCGTCAAAAACATTTGTGTACTGCCATCTTTGCCTCTTTCAATACTACTTCATTCTTTGCAATCTTCCACATACATCCATATACCTTCTGAGATGCATTCACCTGCCTGTCGAGTTCATCATCCATCCTTTCCGTTTTACAGAACATTCCGCCCAGATAAACAAAATCATAGCCATATTTAAAAAAAACTAGTTCCCTGTTCATCTGAAGTGCAGCTGTTCACCTGTTGCTGGCCTCTTGAGACAGAGAAATTATATTATTAGGGGATAAAATATATCCCAACAAGTAGAGAGAGGATTAAACAATTAGTCATTCATCACCAGACATGGAATGCAAGCCAAATTAAAGAATATTTTGCAAGGAGATTGAAATGGTGTGCTCATAAATCTTTCAAACCCAAACTTTAGTATAAATTTAAAGGTCTGCTCAAAGCACAAAATCCGAGTATTCCTGGAGCCCTAAAATATACCTGAATTTGTTTGGAAAAAGAGGGGAAAACCACTTATAAAAATCACGCTTAGTACGCCGAGACGTGATTCCATCCCAACCTTTCATTCACCGGTAAACCAGACTAGGCAAGCCTTACGTTTATTACGTGTGCTCACAGATATGGGTAGCAAGCATGTTAATCTACATATCCTTCATTTAGTTACTTTTCACTCTTATCAACCTGGACAGTGAAACTTGTAATAAATCAACCTTACAAATAATGTAATACTTATATGCTAACTAAGATAATAGCTTTCAAAATAATAAAAGGAAAAAACAAGTCAGTGTATACAGCTGGGATCTAAACCTCTTCCCCCAATTTTGATTATGTTTACAATTTTAAGCTGCAAGACTTATTGATTCACCCTAAGCTGAGACCTGATGTAAACAAAGCTAAATGGAAGTCCATGCTCCGGTTTGCTACTGAACGTACTTCAATGGTATCCCTTCACTAAATAGTTCCTCCTTTGTGTTGTATTAAATTTGTTTTAAAATAACAGAAAATTATTATAAATAAAATTATTCCTCATATTATTTATAAATTATACTTTAAGCTTTGCAAGCGGTATTCAAATACCAATAAACTCCTGACTCAGTGTTGAGGGACCCCATGGTACAGTCCTTAGCACATGTTAACGTCAAGTCATTAACGGCCCGTCAACATTTCATCTCGGCAGTGTTAAGTGACGATTGTTGTGAGTGTTAAATGCTTCCTGTCTATATATGGCGTTTTCTGGGTCTGGCCTGCGTTTTGAAGACAGGAAATTTAAAATTATTTTAAAAAAATACAAAAATTTGTTGTGACATACTTTGCTGTGATACTGACTATACATGGTCACGCCTATTTTCAATATTGCACTGGTGTTCAAACAATCATGTGTTTGTCCTTGTTTGTTTGAGAATGTTTGTTTACTTGCTGTCTCAGAGTGGAACTGTGCCTTGGTTGTCTGAATATTACTCATTACTCTCTCCTAACACCCACCTCTCAGGAAAGATGTGGAAGAGTTAAAACCATTGTGTGAAAATGACTCAAGTACATATTTTCTAACAATAATTTTAACCAACATTATTGTCACCAAAAAAACAACAACCCTCTAATTGATGTGGTTCTAATTCCCAACTTTGTTCTTGTTGCAGGTTTTGTTGGAGTCTGTCGCGTGCACAGTTGTTTTCCAGTTTGTGCCTGAGAGCAGCGAAGGAGAAAATGTGTCTCGAGTATCCGCCTACTTTGACAAGCTCAACTCTTGGGTATAATATCATCTCTTTACTTTATAATTTGTGGATTCTCTACACAAAATTATCAGTGAATTTTTAAGAAAATGCTTCATTCACCATAACCTTAGCCATTTTTTCACGTTTTACTACACTAATTATTTAATCTCATACCTAGCATATTTTACTGTTCATTTCTAATCTATTTATTTTTCCTTATTTTAATAATTTTCCATTTATTCTAATAACTCATCAATTGGTGTTTTTTTTAATAATCTAATGGAATTTATTTTAAATAAACATTATGAATAGAAGAAGGTACCATTAAAAGGGATGGGAACAACAACAACAAAGTCACAATATGGCCTTGCAATGGATTGGACACAGTTCACACCTTAATTCATCGCCGCTGGCCATTAAGTTAGTTGTCTTATGAATAAAATCTTTATTTACTAATTCCTCGACTTGAAGATTTTCCGCTATTTAAACATTTCTGGGGGGAATTTAAAAAATGCAACAACTTCCTAAAGCTGGAAACCATATAAACAAAAGTGATAAATCAGGAATTGGTTAAGAATCATATGACACATAAATAGGGACACATATAAGATAAATATGTTTAAAAATGAGGTGGCCCAATGGCTAGATAATTTTATAATAAAGGAAATTGATAAAACTAAAGAAACAGGAAAAATAAACTATTAAGAGTAAATTTGATGAAGAAAGCCCAACCAGGGAAAGAGGAAAAATGTGGGAAGAATCCAATGCACAAAGGTGACATCTTCTTCCTTTTTTCTGTCTTCTATAGTAGAGTGTTAAAATGTGTGTGTGACTACTTCTACTATAGAAGACAGAAGAAAGGAAGAAGATGTCACCTTTGTGCATTGGACTATTACTATTATTATTATTATTACTATTATTATTATTACTATTATTATTATCATTATCATCATCACCGCGTCTTACTACCCGTTCGGGTTATACGCACTTACGCCAATGTGTAATGGTAGGATGATTGTGAGATGAAATGAATGACCTACAGTTTAACGTGGAATCCGAACCAGGGTGGAGGCCTGGCATTCCTCACATTCACAAGATATCTTGTCAGAGTTGAAGGAAGGGTTTGGTAATCAGATAAACCTTTGCCGGGACCGAGGATTGAACCCCGGCTGCCAGCATAGAAGTCTGACACTTTACCCCTAGACCACCAGGTCACCTCATTGGACTCTTCCCACATTTTTCCTCTTTCCCTAGGTGGGCTTTCTTCATAAAATTTACTCTTAATAGTTTATTTTTCCTTTTTCTTTAGTTTTATCAATTTCCTTTATTATAAAATATAAGATAAATAGTACCTACAAAGGACGTCCAGCACCTTTGCACAGTCGGTAGCGTATCTTTCTATTGAGATAAGGGTCCCGGGTCCAATTTTTGGCATGGCCGAACAAGTATCGTTGGTAAAATGTGGGTTTTCCCTTTCACAGTGATAAATTAATGGTTGGTGACTGGATGCTGTGTATGTCCTAACCTTAAGTTAGATTATAAGACATATGAAGCTACGACAGGCCTAGCAAGCCAATAGTGGAAAATATATAACTTGAATAAAAATTGACCCAGACCACGGGCTGGAAACAGTAATGGACGTTTAATAATAACCATTATGTTTGGACTCGATCACTAGAGGCATGCAAAAGGTGAGATTATTTTTCGGGGAAACACAGTGTTCTTTTTCTTGAAAAGTGATGATATTTTATGCTGAAGGCTAATACAAATCAAATTAGTACTCATTAAAAAATGAGGGACAAAGTTCAGAATATGATAGCGTTTCTTCTGGATACACAACCATTTATATACAACATTATGTTAATAGCAAGTTGTGACAAAGATTAATTTTATTTTCATACAGTATATCAATGGCTCCATTATGGCTTGAAGTGGTGCTATCTTATTCTGGACTTGTTTCAAAAGGAGTATTTATTTTTTAATGCCAAGTTAATGGTATCGACTAAGAAACCCAATTGGAAGAGACCATGGGAAGACCTAGACAAAGCTGGAAGGATAACATTAGAATACCCGCTTTGGTGGCCACATGGTCTAAGGTGCTACTCTTGTAGTAGACTAGACTGCTAGCGACGGGGAGATCAAGGTTCAAATCTCGGTTGGGTGCACTTTGGGTGTTTAAAAAAAATAGTTTTCCTCTCTCCCTCCTCACAAATGCTGATACAACTCCTATAAATATAACCTTCCTCATCCCTAAAACCATGGGTATAGTTAGTAAACCGAATGGGTAGTAAGGCATGGTGCTAAAACATTACATGTTCCAATATAAGTGTCCTATCATCCTTTGACAATCCCCTTTTTCTCCCTTTTGTTGATTTGGGTTTCCTCTTTTGGGAAGTTGTGTTGCACGTCTCACACTCTCTCCTGATGAGTTCTGATAGAATGAAACCTAGGTTGAGAGATTTGACGGTAACAATCTATTTTCATCAAGAGGTGATGGCAGCATTGTAAAATGTAAATTGTGTTCTTCTTTTCATTGTAAAAGCCATATTGTGTTCTTCTTTTCATTGTAAAAGCCATATTATGTTCTTCTTTTCATTGTAAAAGCCATATTGTGTTCTTCTTTTCATTGTAAAAGCCATATTGTGTTCTTCTTTTCGTTGTAAAAGCCATATTGTGTTCTTCTTTTCGTTGTAAAAGCCATATTGTGTTCTTCTTTTCGTTGTAAAAGCCATATTGTGTTCTTCTTTTCGTTGTAAAAGCCATATTGTGTTCTTCTTTTCGTTGTAAAAGCCATATTGTGTTCTTCTTTTCGTTGTAAAAGCCATATTGTGTTCTTATTTTCATTGTAAAAGCCATATTATGTTCTTCTTTTCATTGTAAAAGCCATATTATGTTCTTCTTTTCATTGTAAAAGCCATATTGTTTTCATGCCTTTTATATCCACCTTTCTTGTTACTTCTTCGTTATGTTTAAGCTGTGAGAGTCAATCCTTCTTCCAATGTTTATTGTTTATTATCAGTATGTTGTGCCAGAAACTTTACTTACTTGTTTTACAAGCAACTTGAACAATTTTATTAGAGTGAGACACAAGTCTACTTTTTTTGTCTTATGTATTTATTTTGTTGTAGCTGGGTCAGATCCTCCAAAGGGATGCTCCCCATGTGCCTGTGGTCATCTGCGAGCTGGAGTCGAATGGGGTAGTGTTACGCTACTGCCCTCTGGAGATGGCTGGAGAGAAACATCCCAGTCCTGCTGAGGTGGACTTGTTCACCTCTTGTCTGGAACAGCAACTGGTATGTCGTAGCTGACTTCTCTTCCATTCTTTACTTCTTATCTTACATCCTTTCTTATCTTCCCTCCTTGTCCATCCTTCTTTCAACCATTCTCTCCTCTTTCTTCCTTTCTTTCAACCATTCTCTCCTCTTTCTTCCTTTCTTTGACCATTCCCTCCTCTTCCATCCTTCTTTCAACCATTCCCTCCTCTTCCATCCTTCTTTCAACCATTCCCTCCTCTTCCATCCTTCTTTCAACCATTCTCTCCTCTTCCATCCTTCTTTCAACCATTCTCTCCTCTTCCTTCCTTCTTTCAACCATTCTCTCCTCTTTCTTCCTTTCTTTGACCATTCCCTCCTCTTCCATCCTTCTTTCAACCATTCTCTCCTCTTCCTTCCTTTGACCATTCCCTCCTCTTCCATCCTTCTTTCAACCATTCTCTCCTCTTCCTTCCTTTCTTTGAACATTCCCTCCTCTTCTAACAATTGATAACTCCTCCCCCTCTCTCCCCCTATCCCCCTCATAACCCATCTTCCCTTTCATTATATCCTTTAATCTTAACATTTTCCCTCCCTTCAGTCATTTCCTTTATCTTTTCTTGAATAATCCCCTCGTCCTATCTATAATTTATTCAATTTTTTCCTCTACCTTCTCTCGGGTCAGCTTTCCTTTATTTCCCTTAATATTCGCTTACAACCTGTCCTTGATCCGCCTAATTTCTTCCTTCTCAGTCTCCCTCCATTCTTACCCTATTTGGTCCTGTATTTCTTTTCAACCCTTCCCAGTTTCCCTTCATTCACTTCTTCAACCACCTCTTTTACGTTTGAATGTTCTTTATTGATATTCTTAGAGGGAGGATATCTTAACTCCTTGTCACTTGTCACAGGTCACAGGTGAAGGATTTGTCTTTCTTTTAGTACATTCAGCACCAAAGTAACACATTATTCTAAGAGGCAGGGTATCCTATAGGAAATGCACCCGCAAGAGCATGTAAAAGGGATGGGAGATCCACAGTAGTAAAATCACATGTCTGTAACCACCCTCAGTCCACCTGGTCGAAATTTGAACCTAAATCTCCCTGTTACAGCCAATCCATTCTATTGATTGCGATATGAGTTTGTGACCACCAGAAATTTTATGAGATTGGACTAAAGATGGGAGCAAAGATAAGCTGACCATGGTTGTTATTACATTTTATAATAATTATATTATATTTGGAAGAAGGTATAGGAAAAGTGGATAGAAACATATAAAAGGGGGGACAAACACAATATGGCCTTTACAATGAAAAGAAGAACACAGTTCACACTTTACACTTTATTTTATAATAATTGCCAGCCATGCTCATTTATGGAAGAAAATATTTTAACATAAAAAAACTTTGTAGATTTATATCTTGGCTTTGAATATGATTGTTATTTTTTTAAATTAAGAACAAGCCCTAAAACTTTTTCTATGGCTTGTTGGCCGATCTTTCTTGAAACCATTGAAGAATAATTAGCTTACCAGTTTTTCTTTTACCAAGCCAAAGGATGTTTTGGGTAAACATATTTATGTTTCTAAAATATGTATTTAAATGTTCAACATATCCTAAATATTTGAAAAAAATGAGAAACTACTATCATCATCAACTGTTTCCAACCTGTGGCCACGTCAGTTTAGAAAAATTTCTTCTCTCACTTGCACACTTTCTGTTATCGGCTCCTCCCATCACTTTCTTGGTATCCTTTGCAGTGTTTTTCCTAAATGCATCTCCATCATTCTCGTTGGTATTTTTTTCCTTTTAAATCCTCATTACGTGTCCATACCATCCCAATCTTCCTTCCTCGACTATCTTATGTAATCCCTGTACCTCAGCTCTTGCCTGGAAAACTTCATTCTTATTGAAAAAGATGTAAAACTACCAACTAGAGGTGTACTGATCAGTAAAACCGATTACCAATTATTTAAAATAATGGTTCATGTTACGATTATTATTTAAAAATCAACAGTTAATGCTTTGATAATCTTAATTTTTGATTCATCTTCGCATAACTGAGAAAGTTGGAACTAGATTGTTAGTTTTATCAACGATATGAGTTTATATTTCTTTGTCTGGTTATGTATATGTAATCTTTGCATGGCCCACAACCCAGGTGAAGTGGGTATGTAAGTGTTTTTTTTATTATCACTTAGCTCCTACCTTCAAAATTCTGCTTTAAATTTTACTTAAAAACCCTCCGGATTAATCGGCATAATAATCGCCGACTACGATTAATTGCCATTGCCCTAACTCGCCCACTAACGATTCATCGATATCTGCATCAGTACACCCCTACTATCAACACAAGTTTGCAAAAATTGTACATATGAAAAAATTGTTTAATAAACTGTGTCACTTGACCTTGTGATTTTTTGTGCAGGATATTCTGTCAGCAACAGTTGCCCACAAGGAGACGTTCCAGCGCCTAGTGAGCGCATCCCCGCGCCTGCGTCTAGTGGAGATGCCGGGGTGGGCAGGATTAGGAGGGGTTCGCTATGTGCCCGAAGGCTGGGAGCAGCTAATGACGGATCAGGCCAAAGAGGAGCTCAACAAGCTCAATATGACCTTGGTGGAACAACTGCGCAGTACAGATGCTGCCTTCTCATTGGGTCAGTACTCTAACCCGACTATGTTATTGTTGGGGGCTAAGAATATGGCTGTCTGCTGAGCTTAACATTGGGTCATTATTGTTACTGATGACTCCTCTTTTTACACTCAAGTGTAATCAAGTGATGGATGTAAACAATCAGTCTATGTTCTTTGATCAGTCAAGCCATAATCTAAACTAGGTATGTCAAACTCAATTCTTCGATACCTCAATATCCTCGATTCTTACTTGTAGTGAAAGAATATAAAATTGATCTTAATATTATAATTTTATTATTAGCTCTCAATGAAAGTATTGGCAACTAATAAAATGGCAAAATTCAGAACAAGTAGTAATAAAATATTTTTTATTTTAGTTTTTTTGCCGTTTTTGCTATTATATTTTGGTCCAGTTAACAACCCTATTTGGTGAATTTAAAAGACATTTTGCTTTCAACAATTTGTCTCTTAT
>CABFVX010004760.1:0-16070 GCA_902151425.1 Timema shepardi
AGAAAGTTGAAAAAAGTAACTCCCCCCCCCCTTTTCTCCCGGTTTAAAAATCACTATAATGTGCTCCTTATGAGCGTGATCAATATTTCATGTAAATTTGACAAAGTGTCGTAAAGTGACTCCACTCGCCAAAGTGACAACACAGTTATAAACTGTGATTTTTCAACTATTAAAACAAAAAGTCCACATCTACCTTAGCGTGTGTGTGTGTGTGTAATATCATAATTATGACACCTGACGTGTTGGCCAGCGTGTTTGGTATTCCATTCCTGTGCGACCTGGGTTCGAGCTGCGATCAGGTGACGCGCCAAATCTTGCAGTCTGCAGTCGAAGGTTACAAGAGGAAACGTGCTCTTCCCGACTCGGAGATGAAAGAGGTTAGCAGGACGCGCCCACAAAGGGTCTAGACACACCAAAAGGCTTTTATTTATTGAAGATACTTTGTTTACCCCAAAAAAAGTGGTTAGCTTAATCTTACATTATTACACATGGTGACATAGAGGTTTGTGTACAGTCCTATTTTCTAGGAAGGGCTTTTTAAGAAGACACAAACTTTTTTGTATTCAACATTGATAATATTTTAATATATTATTATTATTATTATTATTATTATTAATTATTACAGCTAACCTGCTTTGGTGGTCGCATGGTCTAAGGCGTCGCTCTTACAACGCCGATGACGAGGAGATCAGGATTCGATCCCAGTCGAGTGTACCGAGGGTAGTTTTTACTAAGTGGTTTTCCAAAACCAAACCTTCCTAATCCCTAACACAGCAGAGTAATTAGCACACGAGCATAAAACCTGAACAGGTAGTAAGATGCTGCGCAAAAATAAACTAAAAAGTGAGATGCAGATCACTTGACTTGAGATGTATTAATACATGAAAGTAGGTCAAGTAACTTTTCTAGGTTTAATTTATCTGAATTTTAAGACCTTTAAAATTAACTTATAGAAATTTTAATCAATTCAGTTTAGGAGTACTTACGTTTTAAAAACTTTAAAATTTATCTATAAGAATTTTAATAAATCAAATTTACCTAAATGAATGTATGATTATTGGTGACCTGGCGGTCTAGGGGTAAGGTGTCAGACTTCTGTGTTGGGGGTCCGGGGTTCAATCCTCGGTCCCGGCAAAGATTTATATGATTACCAAACCCTTCCTTCACCTCTGACAAGACATCTTGTGAATGTGAAGGTCCTCCATTTCATCTCACAATCACCCTACCATTACACATTAGCGTAAGTGCGTATAACCCGAACGGGTAGTAGGACGCGGTGATGATAATAATAATAATAATATATGATTATTTTATAGGTGGTGAATTAATTTTAGAAGTACTACGAACAATGGATTGAACATTGGGGTTTTATTTGTCACCTGACTATTAATTTTTAGCACCAGGGACCTCCTGGTTAAATAAGACTAGTAGTTTAACTGAACGGTTTTGTCGAGGGAGTGAATGTTATTTTTGAATACACCTGTCACCCTCCGAATGAGATCTTGATCCAGGGTTTGAACCAGATACTCACATTCTGTCGTCACAGTACCTGGCGATGGTGTCAGAGCGACCTGTAGAACTCACCCACCAGGCCAGTCGGTTGATCCGGAGCTACTTCGTGGCCAGTCGACGACTCAGACCAGACTGTCTCCCCGTCGGGGCTATCAACACTATGTAAGTGCGATAAGCAAAAAAAGTCACATCATATTAAACACTAGGGATGTGCGACACTTGAAAAATATCACAATCGAAACGAGGGAAGAAAAAAAAAGATCTCGATCTCGTCTTGAGTCTTGAATATTCGAGAAAAAATAAAATAAAAAAGAAATTAACTGCACTAAGAAATGTACAAACCAAAAAGCGAATTTATTATTTCTAATAATACCATAAAGACCTGAAAATAGGCCATACTTTTCCCCCCAAAACAGCCTTCATTATGAAATGTTTTGGTTATAAATATTGTTTTTCGAAATCAAACTTTGACATTATAAACTTTTACACTACAAATTTAAATTATAACATTGCAACCTTTACTAATTTATTAATTACATTTAAAATCGGTGACCTGGCGATCTAGGGGTAAGGTGTCAGACTTGTGTGTCTGCGGCCGGGGTTCAATCCTCGGTCCCGGCACAGATTTATCTGATTACCAAACCCTTCCTTCACCTCTGACAAGACATCTTGTGAATGTGAGGAATGCCAGGCCTCCACCGTGGTTCGGATTCCACGTTAAACTGTAGGTCCTCCATTTAATCTCACAATCACCCTACCATTACACATTAGCGTAAGTGGGTATAACCCGAACGGGTAGTAAGACGCGGTGCTAATAATAATAATAGTAATTATAATCACTATTTACATTTTTTTGTACTTTCAATGGAAGTTGTCTCGTTCTCGCGTCTTGATTATTTTTCGTTTTCTCGTCTCAATATCGTCTTGAATTTAAAAAGTGGTTCTAGCAGATACCTTTTATTTATATATTGCTAAGAATCATCTTTTTGAGAACTAGAATTGGTTCTCCCACGAGCCCGCCCTGCCCCATGGATAACGCCTTAAATTGGTTGAGTAATACAGTTCGAACCAGACAATGGATTTGTGGTGCGGTAAACTGGCGAGCAGTGAAGTTGAGACCAGTGAAACAACATCTTACTATATTTTTAAAATACAACAAAATTGAAAAACAATTATATTAAAAAGATAAAATGATTTAAATGTTCTCAATTTCTTTGTTGTCAAAAGAAGAATGTAGAAAACTGCACCTAGGCACATTTTATGTATTATTATTATTATCATCACCGCGTCTTACTACCCGTTCGGGTTATACGCACTTACGCTAATGTGTAACGGTAGGTTGATTGTGAGATGAAATGGAGGACCTACAGTTTAACGTGGGATCCGAACCACGGTGGAGGCCTGGCATTCCTCACATTCACAAGATGTCTTGTCAGAGGTGAAGGAAGGGTTTGGTAATCAAATAAATCTGTGCCGGGACCGAGGATTGAACCCCGGCCGCCAGCACAGAAGTCTGAGACCTTACCCCTAGACCGCCAGGTCACCCACATTTTATGGTTTGAGTATAATCTCGAATCTAATATCTCGGTTAAATGACCGCGAGACAGGTTCTTTAGTAAAGAACTGAAACTGGTTCTTAAATGAAGAACCATCTAATACAGTGGTTCCCAAAATGTAGGTCACGAAAAGTTTATGAAATGTGAAAGTTTAGATATTATTTGATAAAAGAAAAGCACGAAAAAAAATATGGGAAAGTGAAAATGTGGGGGGTGGGGAGGAGTAAAAAAAACCCCACAAGAATCAGGTTTCATGTCTGTGCCTGTGGCGTGGACGTAAATTCCGTCAATTACAGGAACCGGAAACAAGCTCACCCTTCACATTTCACACATGCCTCATTACAAGGAATAGATACTTTCTTTTTTTTTGTAAAATTATATTCAATAATATTATTTCTTTTAAAATATTAATTAAAAAAAATCTCCTTTACTTCCACCCTCATGTTTACTAAAACTAGGCGAGACGGGAAAGTTTGTCATTCTAATAATTGGGACGCTGTCCTGAAAAGTTTGGGAACCACTGGTCGATCTTTAAAGAATATGTTTTATCGCTCATGTGGGGTGTTACCGAACCAAAGTACTCTCCTCAGCACGTCCCTGTCAGAAGCCCATGCTCGTCTTGCCATGCACTCGACTGTGAGCTACGACGACGTGTTGGCGATCCTGTACTTGTACGAGGAGTCTATGGCAGCCATGTTTGGTCCATCCTACATCGCCCCACCTCTTACGACTGCACACTATGACGACAAGCCTCTATACGTCAAGGTGAGGGTTCAGAGGGACAACAAATACCTTGTAAAGATTAGTTGAGGTTAGAATGAAATATGTCGCTAGAAAAGGATTAACTTCCATTGATTTATTTATTTCTTAGATTTAGTATTATTTAGCTAATGTTTTATTTCAAAATTGTTTGAAATATTTAATGCTAATCTGATTTATCAAGTTCACAACATTTAATTCAATTGCTTCCATTCTTTCAGGTTTTTTCATAAGAATATTAATTTATAATGGGTTTAACAACTCAGAATGGAAATAATTGAACATTAATTATTATTTAAATAATATTTAAATATTTGAAGCTTCGCATAACCCTAATAAAGGGTAAACAAATTAATATCCTTCCCACCCACTTTGGTGGCTCCACGGTCTAACAGTAGACTAGACTGCCGATGACCAGGGGATCGAGGTTCGAATCTCGGTCGGGTGTACTAAGAGTGGTTTTTCCTACATTTTTTTTCACCATCCTTTCACACAAATGTGGGGACACTTCTTATCAATATAATCTTCCTAATCCCTAACTCATTAGCATAATTAGTACATAAACATATAACTCAAACAAGTAGTAAGATGTAGTGCTAAAAAGAAAACCTTTTTCCACCCGTTTTGATGGTCAAATGACCCTAAAGACATCACTCTTGCAATAGACTTGACTGCCAATGACGGGGAGATCGGGGTTTAAATCTTGGTCGGTGTACTCAAAGTTGTTTTCCCTTCAATTTTTTCCACTCCCCCTCCCCAAAAATGCGGGCACACTTCCTCTAAATTCAACCCCTGGATCCTCAAACCATTATAACTATTAGTACATGAGCATATTTACCGGCGGTAAGACCGGCGTTAAAAATATCTCTACCAACTATGTTTTATTTCCAGATTGATAGTCGAATGAAAGATTTCAAAGTGTGGGCCAGTCAGAATATTAAATCTTTATTGGGAGAGCTCGACGAGGAAGAAAATAGAGAGTGAAGACGCGGGTAACTGGACTCCACTGAACTGTGTCGTTATTTACACATTTGTCGTAACGTCAACTATAGAATCGCTCATGGGTCTAGTGTTTATAAAATTACAGAATATATTTATTTATTAATATGGTGCAAATATATCAAATACAATCACTCACCCAACAAATAGGTTTTGAAATATCAGTAGCCTATAATCATTTTAAATAAAATTGATATTATCTTGAAATACATTTACAGTAGCCCCATGGCTTCTTTGGTGCTGACTGACATCTTTGAAACGTTACCAGACCAAATTATGTATACCTACGCCGGACCATATGAACTGCAAAAACATGTGTTTAGCAGCTGTCACTTCTGACGGCCAAAATTTAGGACTATACCTAAATGTTGACTGTCAGCTGTGAGCTGTCAATAAGCACCAAAGAAGTCATGGGGCTACTGTATATAGCACGTGAATGGTATATTAATAGTAGGTGTGTCAATAGACTCGATTTTGTATTGTTTTAACTTTGGATTCAAAAGTGTAAGTGATTCTTTAAAATCAATTTTTCTACAAATTGTAAATAACCGTGTGGATTAAAAACTCTTTCAGTAACTTCTTTAAAGTACAGGCAGATATCAAAAAATGGGCCACGGCCATAAAGTGGTTAGTTAATAATACATTTAATAAACAAACGCATCAGAGTAATTTTCAAGGCACATAAGTTTACTGCTGAAGAAGGGGCCTGATATGCCGCAAAAATTATTGTAATTTGTCATAAATGTGTGCTTTGAAATCTACATTATTTTAGTTGTGAACTTTGAGATCTACGTTGTTTTAGTTGTGAACTTTGAGATCTACATTGTTTTAGTTGTGAACTTTGAGATCTAACATTGTTTGAGTTGTGAACTTTGAGATCTACATTGTTATAATTGTGAACTTTTAGTCCTCCATATATCAGGTAAGTGTATAGGCCTTGCCCTTCTATCTTAATTTCAATGTTTTTAAATACAGATGTTAGGCACCATGTTTTATTCATATTTAGTAAAACACTTATGTTGTTATTTTGAGAAGTTATGGTAATATATTTGTACTAGTTTAAAATAATTACTTGTGTGTTGTTATATGTATGAAATAAAGTGCATGTATTATTACTACTTCCAGAGGAAGATGCCTTGGAAGCACCGAAATATTGAAGTGTGTGTAAATATGACACTGTTAGTTTTATTTTTGTGTTTTGTTTGATAATATCTAGTACAGTCCTAGCAAAGAGCTGTGCAGCATGTTAAGTCTACTATCCAATATGACATGCAAATATAAAATAACTCAAAAGTTAGTTTAAAAAAATTTATATCGAAAACATTAAGCATGCAATATTACAGCAATTTAGTTTCTATAAAATACCAATAAATGTTTTAACTTCTGTTACTAAAATTTTTTAACGTGTATTCCAATTTGAATATAAAATAATTGTGAGATGTATTCTTTTGCAAACAGAATAATAAATTAATAATAAAACTCAATGGTGTAACTAACATTATTAAGTAGGGGGAATAGAATGTAGCTACAGTCATCTTACCTTTTATTATTATTATTATTAATTTTTCTTTTTAATTATCATCATCATCGTGTCTTACTACCCGTTCGGGTTATACGCACTCACGCTAATGTGTAATGGTAGGGTGATTGTGAGATGAAATGGAGGACCTACAGTCTAACGTGGGATCCGAACCACGGTGGAGGCCAGGCGTTCCCCACATTCACAAGATGTCTTGTCAGAGGTGAAGGAAGGGTTTGGCTACTTACCTTATAACTCCTTAGTTATATTTGGAAGAAGGTACAGGAAAGATGGATAGAAACATATAAACGGAACAAACGCAATATTGTCTTTACAATGAAAAGAAGAACACAGTTCACACTTTACACTGCTGCCACTGGACAAAGGGGTAATGGCTACCTTTGGAAGAGTTACCGCCAAAGCCCCCGACCTAAGTTTTATTCTATCGGAACTGATCAAGGAGTGGGAAACGGGCAACACAACTTTATATAAGAGGAAACAAAAAAAATACAAAAGGGAGAAAAAGGAAAAGAGTAAATAATGATAGGACGCGTAAATAGGAACATGTAAAAGGAATGAATAATTTAAAGTAAAGCCAACTTTTTAAGTCAACGGTGCACATAGCAAGGCTAATTTTTATACATAAATTTCAACTCTAAAAAAAATGACACCAAAGTGTATGCTTTAATCTTCTTTACCTCAGACACATGAAGAGTTAAAAAATACAAGTGATAGCTGTTGAGTTACACATTCTTTATTCTTCCTTTAATTTTACAAAAACAAATTTGTAACCACTGGTTTAGGGACGCAAATATAACAAATCAACCATCCTCTTCAGTGTAGCAATAAAAACAACTTTTACTAAAGGTATAACTCAAGACAAAACATTAATCAATGGACTAAATAGTTTAGCATTTTTAAATAATCATCATTAATAAACTTCATCAAATTTAATATAAATGAGTTTATAGAAATAGCTAATATAATAAACACTAAACAGTAATAAAATTAATTATTTTTGTACTTTGTTTCAACTCAAAGATCATTTAAAAAAATAAATGATAAGGCGGACAAACAAATATAACTGCACAAAGCATTTATTTGTAAGGAGTGAAAAAGAGCGTGTAGTTGGTCAGTATTGAACCCTGACATGCTGGGTCAAGAGTCATAACACACTTTATCCATTAAATTATTAAACACAATTAACTGTTTTATACTAAATGAGTAAATTATGTATACAAAATAATGAAAATATTATATATCGGTTCATGTTAAACTACCTTAATATGTTTAACACTGTGTTATAATTAGTCAACTTTTGGTTGAGCGTTAATAAACCTTGATTTCGAGAACCAAATAACTTAACCTAGAAACATGTATACAGCTCGCAAACAAATGACTATCTATAGTTAAAATATGTGGCTAATTCGCATGAATAGAGCTGGCTATAAAACTCGAGTCTCATGAATAGAGCTGGCTATAAAACTCGAGTCTCATGAATAGAGCTGGCTATAAAACTCGAGTCTCAAATACTTACCGATGGTTTGGAATGATAAAAGTATATTTATCATTAATATCACACGAAGCATGCCTAATTAGCAGCCATCTTGTTCTCACAATAGTTAAAGTGATCAGACTTACTTTACGCGCCATATGGGTTTGCTGTAAAGTGGTTGGAATTTACTGCGGGGATCACGATAAACTTAACTTAAACTTAGCTTAACGTTCACTTAAAGTTAACTTAACCTAAGAAAAGAGACGTATGATCACAATTCACGTAACTTAACGTAACAAATCGAGCCAAATATCTTCAGTCTAGACAACGATCTGTGATTTGTGCTATTTGTGAACGTTTACAGTTTTCAATCGATATAATAGATATATATTACTAAACTTCTTTGATAAATTTAGCTTTCCTATTTTAGTTTAATTATTTTGTTTCAATGTCTGATCACTAGAACTTATGCTAAAGAGTGAACCTTTGTCATAATACCAACAAATGAATTAATAATAGCCCTGTTGACGTCACTTGCATAATGATTGGCTGGCTAGATCACATGATACCCTTCAAGCAACGTTCACTTAAAGTAAAAGACCTCCCAGGACATCTCTTGCGTTAAGGTAACTGAGAGATGGGTGGGAAAAGGGAGACCACCATGCGGCTAATTTATCACAACTATAACCATGTTTATCTTCAAGTACTAATTAATTTTTTCTTTCCATCATGTAACTAGTGGTTTAAAAGGTAGTAAAATGTCTATTAACTTTTTTCTAAAATAAAACTTAAGAATCAACCTCATAAATTTCCATTTCTTTAATCATATAGGTTCTCCACCCCACCATTATTTAATTGACCCTGAGAAGCTCTAGTGAACCCACTCGCTGCCGCGGACAGTATCCAAAGAAGAAGATTGAGTCGAGGAGACTAGAGAAGTTCGACTGGTTGGAGTGCGAAGTCCATTTTTTCCAATTCAAAGCAAAGCCAAATCAAATAACAAGAAATATTCCTGAAGCCGAATTGAAGTTTCATGATTAACATATTTTGTTCTAAAACGATAAATTAAGTTACTATCACGACATTTATCTAATTATTTTATATTTTTAGCGTGTGAACATTAATTTGTGATGTAAATAACATCACAAAAAGACAAAAATTTAACATGTGTATTTTAACTTTGAATATTTTTAATGGTAAAGATGTCAAATCAGAACTTTTACTTTCGAATTGATGCCAAAACCGACGAGTATTCAAAACAAAGACGAAGTGTTCAAAGCTTTGCACACCACCCACATACAAATTATCAGTTTTACTGGCGATTAAGAGATGGCTTTTGACTATTCAAACTCTCAACCTCAGAAGGTGTGGTGGTACTGAAAACATACCTTTCGAAAGACAGACATGTGTGCCCTTATTTTGACAACAAACTTTCCAAACCTGACCGTCGGCTGGAAACAGTTGATGATGATGATGAATGAAGCCCATATGACCGAGCGAGTTTGGTACGCCTGATCTATATGTAATGATAAATATTACATATAGTATATAAATTACATCTAGCAAGTTACTTATTTGAATATATTCGATTATGACTATCATTAATATAAGTTATGAAATGCAGTTGATAATACATCACTTGATATTGTTTTACATGATATTCAGAAATTAAATATGGCAGTAAATCATAGATAACAGTACTTAACTCAGGAACATGGTGACAAGTTAAGCCCTTACAAATATTGGGTAACTAAAACATTGTCAACAGGAAAACAGTCTGGCCTGAGTATTTGCACGTAGGAATTATTCAAACTTTCCTCGCGGTCAGATTGTTTTTTTCTGGCTGGAGAAAGTCTTCGACAATAGCGTCCACCATTTCCTTCAACACTTCTCGCAGGTGGTCCACGTTCCTGACAAAAAAAGGAACGATGTTTAATCAAGTTGAAATAACAAATTGTTTTGTAATAAACTCTTATGTATGAATGTATAGTACTCAAACCGAAGGTTGGTCGCATCCTCGACAGTCACCACGGTCGGCTGTGGAGCACGGAGAGCCGTACTAGGGAAATGAGGAGTGAGATAGTTTCTACAAACTTTAGTATGATGGTTATATTTATGAATGGACCACTAAAATGTCAAAATCTTTAAGAAATTTTGAGATCAAAGAATTAAAAAACAAAAACAGATGTGTCTTAAATTGGTGGTGACTAGGAAGATAGTAAATTGTGTGTGTGGCTAGAAAGAAAGGGGTAGGCCATGTAAGTCGTGGTTAACTGTTCTAGACGAATGTTTGAAAATGAGAAAACATTAAGATTTTTAAGAATAAAAGAATGTATAGCTCGGTGTATGGATGGTGTTGAAGTGAAGGAAGTATGCAAGGTTAGGGAAGTGTGGAGGAAGTTGGTGAGGATGTATTAAGTACAGAGTTGTCGTTTTATGAGCTGTATGCACAGTTTCTTGCCTACTCCATAAGTGAACGGTGTGATTAGGTATGTATGTATTAATTTTTTAGAGCAATCATGATGCTTATTTATGAGTGGTTTATCCACATATAAATTATAGGACAAGCCTATCTACCAGCCCTCTAACCATTAATTTACCGCTCGATGTAAACAAAATCAAATAAATTTATATGGTCTGATGCCCTAAATTAGTCAGTAGTGTGTCTGCCAAATGAGAGAAGGGTTTCGAGTTAGGAAATTATTTATTGGTCAAAATGTGCGGGTTTCCCCTTCCACCATGATGAATTAATGGTCGGGGGTCTGGGTGTTGTGTCTGTTCTAGATTTAAGTTAGTTTACAAGTCATGTACTGATGTAATCAGTCAATTCAGAAAGGGCACAAATGAATATCTCACATAATAGTAATAATTAGGGAAAATTAACTTCTTATTTGAGAAACTGGTGATTTGACCAATCACCGAAAAACAAAACAATGACTCACTGTTCCTCGGGCGCAGCACACAGCTCGGTGTAGTACTTGATCTTGGGTTCTGTGCCGCTAGTTCTCAGCGTCACCACCAGTCCGTTGTTGAAAGTAAACGTGATCATTTGGGAGGACTTGGAAGTGGGGAGGATGGCCTTTTTGTCGTGCTGGGAGCTGTCGTAGCCCGTCGTCAGGTCGCGCACACTCGTGATCCGGTACTTGCCCTTCAGGATACCTGTCGGATACTGGAGGGGAGATACAACAGTGTTGTTTAGGAGGCGTTCAAGTATTACGTAAGCGCCTTGATCTTTGCTTGTTTTTTGCTGACAAGAGGGAAAGTGGAAACAAAATTTAAATAATAATAATATTTAGCACCGCGTCTTACTACCCGTTTGGGTTATACGCTTTAAGTACTAATTACTCTAATGGATTAGGAATTGGGAAGGTTGAATTAGAAGAAGTGAACCTGCATTTGCGTGGAAGGAGAGTGGAAAACTATTTAGGAAAAACCACCCCCAGTTCACCCGACCGAGATTCGAACCTCGATCTCCTCGTCCTCAGCAGTCGAGCTCAACACGACAAACGCGTTAGCCAACTACGCCCCCGAGGCGGGTCAAAATTTAAAAAAAAAATGTGTTTATGTAATACTTGAACACGTCCTTATACCCTGTCGCTATTTGATGACTCACTTTGATCGTCAAAATGGTCTAAGGCGTCACTCTCGCAATAAACCGGACAGCCGATGATGAGGAGATCAGGGTTTGAATTCCGGTCGAGTGTACAGAGAGTGGTTATTCCTAAACAGTTTTCCACTCCCCCTCCTAGCGAATGAAGATACAGTTCCTCTAAATATAACCTTACTCATCCGTTAAATAAAGCGTAATTAGTACATAAATGTATAGCCTGGACTAGTGGAGAGATGCGGAGCAAAAAAAAAATTGGTGGGGGAATAAACGCGGTCGGTTACTCTGTGACAAAGTTAATAAACATTAGTTAGACAACACATGTAAAAGTTTATAATGAAGCTGTAAGATCATTATGATTAACACATACAATATAAACATGGCAATTCACCAACATACTGTACCAGAAAGAAGAAACATATACTTTTCAAGATGGTTGTTAAATAGGGGAGAGAAAGTCACCTAAATAAGATGGCTGTTAAATAGATCAAGGAAGAAAATAATGTGAACTCTTCCAAGACCTATCCTAATTAGCGATGTAAGTTTATTAAAACATTTAACATATGACAGCCAGTTCTACAATAAAAACCTAACTCATGCTATTTTATTTTATAGCTCACCGTGTTATCTGTACCGGCGAAAGTTCGTAACCGATCAAAAATCTGCTTGATGACATCTTGGTTGTAACAAAAGTAATAAGAGTTTTCGCTGATATGATGTCCATACCTGCAACAAAGTTGATTGGAATATAGCCTTTCCTTCAGGTAATGAGCCTTAGTCGCAATAGACAGAGATATAATTGAAACATGGCTACCCAATAGCCACGCTAATACCAAATATAAATCCTGGTCCCATAATAGATTTAAATTATATGCCCAAGTAAATAATTTAGAAACGATTCCATAATTTATCCAAGAGGGAGTTCTGAATAGTTGAAGTTAAGCCCTAACTTAAGTTCCAGTTCTCGCCTCGTGCTACGCCGATGATACAATGAGTACCGATACCAACAAAACATCACCATATATAGCGTGCATACTAAACAATGTGCCCACAGAGACTAGGGGGAAAAAAGGGGACAGGGGAGTGGAAGGGATGAGATCAGACAGCGCGGGGAAAGGTCTCGGGCATCCTGGGAACTAGTAGAATGCGCCAGAACAGTCCAGGCAGAAGAAATAATAACTAGGCGCACTGAGCCGCTTTCATTTGTTTTACCTGGGCGTGGCTTTCCTATCTTGCAGAGGGTCGAATCACACCTCCGTTCAGTCTGTGAAGTAGTGTGTTTGATAGAGGAGGGCATGGCTATGTGTGCAGGCAATAGAGTCCAACAGGTCAGAGGGTGAGTGTTATGCCATTTGATTTGAACTGTTACTGTAACTTGTTACAGGTTGCCTCCGTTTTCTTAATACAAAATTCCCAGTTTTTACAACAACAAATTTCCATTTTTTCCAGACAGTTTAGAAAGAGAAGTATTGTGGAATTAAATTTTGTTTTTCATAAAAACGACTACCATGAAATATCTCCAATCGTGTTTGGAACATTATTTGACGTTGATGGAGAAACTTATGCAGTTGTTACGCAACACAATGTTTCCAGGAGATTAAATATATGCATTCAAATCAGTGGACTTAATTTTTCTTTAGTTTTCCAGGTGCATAAGTGGTGTGCCGAGTTCGTCACTTATCTTTGGGACCGTGCGCAGCGTGGTTTGCCCGTTCCCTCTCCCCCTTCTTGCCATGCGCGGTTGGCTGCGCACGGCCTTGGGGTTGCGTGGCTTGTCGACTCACTCTGGTTTTGGACGCGTGTCCATGCACTAAGCCGTTCACGAGCCGTTGGCTCTCGGCTCTGGGCTTGTTTGGAGCGAGCTAGGGATTGCGATGTTATCACGCGCGGGAATGGAGATGGGGTTTCTTTTTATAATAAGTTGTGTAACCGAACCAACCAAGGGGTAGGAGAATTAGAGTGCTGATTAAAGACTTGTGTGACAAGATCCTGAGTGACAAGATCCTGAGTGACTTTCTTCGTACAACCCATTCATAACGACTTGTATCGTGCACCAAGTCTGGTGCGCGAACCCCTAATATCGACACGAGTGAGAACGGGGAGGGGGGCTGACACATCTTTAAAAAAACTTTGTAGCCAATTCAAGAAGGCACAGAAAAATGGAACTGCAATCATGACAGCCGACCACACCTAAGCTATCCCCTTACGTTTTGTAAATGTCTGCGAGCTTATCGCTCAGCGTCATCCCGATATCCTGCAGGTAGCAGGCCAGCTCTGCCATCTTGGCCCCGGCGGATATTCCGTCCTTGTCTAGCACGGCTGTGCCGTACATGAAGCCTATGGCCTCCTCGAAGGCAAACAGCACAGTCTTGCCCTGGGACAGGAGATTCACTGTTTCGTTCCCCATCCACTTGAACCCCGTCAAGGTTTCCTGGACACACAGATACCATTAACCCTTTTAGGGGTCATCTGTAATTCACGTAAAGCTGCTGAGAAGTGGGAGTTGTCTACATGGTGTTGATTAGGGAGAGGGTGGGTTGCAAAAATAATATTATTGTTCATGTTTTCACTATTAGTAAACATGCTTATAGATAACTTCGGATTATAAGACGTGTTAAATCTGAGGCCCTCTTTTAGTGTCACAAATGTTTCCTTTGAAATAATGACTTCACTCTTGTGAAAAGTTATCCAACTCAGGTTGGCAGAAGCGGATTTACACTATGGGCCCACTAGGTACGTTTTGGATAACATTATTTTAATTTTAATATTTTGTTTTTAATAATTAAGTTTATGGCGTGTATATGCCTGATTTTCTTTCGTAGGTCCATATATAAAATAGTTATGAACTCTTATGACAGCAGGGTTGCCAATTCTCTAGCACTCAAGATATAGTTACACAGACTTGAAGTAGAATGTGATTTTCCCATCAGGGGAAGGTAGGTCCACGATTATATCAAATTTTACCCAATTACATCACATAATAATGAATTTCAGCCCCACCACAAAACAAAGAAACTTGTGGCGGAAAGAGGTGGAAGTTATCATCTGAAATTGAAATGTTAAATATCTGTAACTTACTACAACTGATTGGCCTTTTTTTATTTTGTTTTTAACGTATGTGTGTGTGGGTGTGTGTGGGTGTGTGTGTGTGGGTGGGTGTGTTATGTATTCTTTAAATATAGTTCCAACCGGTTGTTTTTTATATAATGGAGTGGTCGTGTCTTTCCTTCCTTTTCACTATAATTTTTCAAAACTATAATATTGTATTTATTTAGAATTAATCCATATTGTAATTCATAATTAATTAGTACATTGTTTCACTCTTATTTCTTTAAAAGAATATGAAAAAAAAATTCATAAATAATAATGTAAAACAACTATAAAAAATAAAAATAAAATGTAAAACTCATGGTCACCGAGCAAGCAAATGTTCTTCAGTCTAAGAATATTCAAAGCTTTGAATAGAAAAATAAAACATACTAAGTCTCGACAAAATTTATTAACTCGCTTATTTTTACAATAAATAATCGATTTTTGTTAATTTATACCAGAGCTTCAGGACATTACTTTCGGAGTAATATTGCGGCAACAGATCGTACAATTGTACAGGCGGTAAAATTATAGTACAAGTAATATCCGGCTCATTCGGTTGGCGGCACTGAACGACAGTCTTATAATATCTGGACTAGACTTACAGTGAAGTTGAACCCTTCGACGGCGGCCATGCTCTTGAGTATCTTGGATGAAACGGTACTGGCGAGCATATATACGTTATCCAAATCAGCCTTTGTCTTGTTCTTGAAGCAGTGGAGACTCCACCAACCGAGTAACGCTCCCAGTTCATTGCCGGTGAACACTTTCCATGATTTGTTCCTTCAGACAGAGACAGTGCAAGCATGTACAGTCAGTCCCATTCTCACAACAAGAACCTTTTGGAAAATACATTAAAAAAACAATTGGAGCCAACATTGATAACATTTCACTACACTATTGGTGTTATTTTATAGTTATTGATAATAGCAAACAAAGTTAACAGCTGCGGACGACATGACTTGTGATGTATGAATACGCATTCCTAATAATGTTATTTGGAATAGAGCACTAGGCTAAATCATGGTTTGGATTAGGAGGTATAGCCAGCGCACTTATCAGTACCAACAAGGCTAGTGTGCTGGTTATACCTCCTAATCCAAACCACATTCCTAATAATGACATTGAAAGACGGAGGAGAAAAACTGTAGACAATCACCAGAAAGGGGTTGTCCATAAACAATGTAGACATATCAGGCAGGCGTGGGAGTGGGGGGGAGAAACGCTCAGTGTGACAAGGAGAGGGCGAAGGGGGGAAGTCAGATAGTGCTTGACATCACATTAAAATTAAGTGCATCGGGTAGCGTTCTGTGTTAATAAGCCTGACTGCGCGCAAACAAACAACGATCGACCCATCGACTTTGATCGTCGAGCTTGTGACAAGTAGAAACAAGTTTCAATAAAATTGTTATATAGGCTCTAGAATTAAAAATACTATTTAAATAAGAGAGGTTTGTGTGATTTTGTGGTGTATTATTAGAAGGCGGTTTTACAAAATTATGATACGTGTGATGAGGGGACGGGGGGGGGGGA
>CABFVX010004760.1:16208-28328 GCA_902151425.1 Timema shepardi
GAAGAATAAAAAAAATAGCTATACATAGTTTATGGACAGATGTCAAAGTTGTTTGTTCAAAATTACACATTTAAAACCAAAATACATCACACTACACAAGCTTTTTTCGTTTAGTAAAAAAGAGCACTTTTTTCCCCTAGATATGAGCCGAACAAAATTTTTAGTGAATTCGACCCTCAAATATGAATCTTAGAAAACACGATAGGCATTAAAAAATATATTATTTTCATATTGGTAATATATATGTATATATATATTTTCAATTTTGATCTTGTTCGCATTAATTCTTTAGCTACTTTTGAAAATAGATAAAGTAAATAATTTTTTTTAAATGAAAATTAAAAGTCCAAAGTTTGAGCCACGAAGAACAAACTAGAGAGAGAGAGAGAAATATGTATATAATAATAATTTATAGTAATTTCATGTATTCATCTTTTTTTTATTAAAGTGTTTTTCTATAAATAAATAATAAATAAATGAAAAGGTAAAATTTGTCCTTGTTGAATCAAAAGTATCTCATAATCATAAATGATCTAATGATTAATTAAATTTTACCCGCAGAAAAAATGTAAGGTGAAAAACCTCGACCAAAAAAAGGATTCGCTTGTTTATGGGTAGGCTCTTTACAAGTTTGTCAAAATCGATTGTTTACGAAATGTGCGACCTCGTAAGGAACTCGTTTCGATGGCAAAAGGGTCCCCCGCCCCTGTATGGTTGAGACCAACTCACTCGACGTTCTTCTCCGCCACAGCCAGCCTGTCTGCGTCTGGGTCGTTGGCGAGTATGACGGTACTGCCCCCCGTGTCTGCTGTTTTGATCGCTAGGTCCAGGGCACTCTTCCCTTCCTCTGGGTTAGGGAACTTGACCGTAGGAAACTCCGGGTCGGGATCTCTTTGCTCCAACACCGTCAGAAATGGCTGACGGAAGAGAGACAAGAGGATTATTGCGGCTCCAATTTTAGATCGTTTAACTTTAGAATCAAGACGGTACGGACATGTAATGAAGATAAAAAAGCGAAAAATACCAAGTAGAATGATCAAGTTGAAGTTTGAAGGGGAAAAAAACCACAACAGAGAACAAGGAAAATATGAAAGGAGCAGATAACAACAGGCGTGCAAGTGAAGTGAGAAGAAAGGTGAAAAGACGAAGGGAGAAGTTATGGAAGTGATTCCCTAAAGAAGACGATTAAACATCTACTTGGGTTGAAATATTGGTGGGCTCCGATGGCTTAGAAGGTGTTTAATGGTTCCCTCGAGATGTGGTCCCAAATGCTAGTTGCCCCACTTGTTATGACAGTAATCAAAACAAAAGCCTTAGTACCAAGGATGTTCCAAGTACATTTTATTATTATTATCACCGCGTCTTACTACCCGTTCGGGTTATACGCACTTACGCTAATGTGTAATGGTAGGGTGATTGTGAGATGAAATGGAGGACCTACAGTTTAACGTGGAATCCGAACCACGGTGGAGGCCTGGCATTCCTCACATTCACAAGATGTCTTGTCAGAGGTGAAGGAAGGGTTTGGTAATCAGATAAATCTTTGCCGGGACCGAGGATTGAACCCCGGATGCCAGCATAGAAGTCTGACACCTTACCCCTAGACCGCCAGGTCACCGAGTACATTTTCTTCAAATCGAATAGATGAAGTATTCTTGAGTTCAAACTGAATTTTGAATATTTTTTTATCATTTGTTTTATGGCAGTGAAAATATATTATGGTTATTTACATAAATTTGTAGTTTGCCGCTAGAATAAAAGGGCATAAAGGTTGAGCACATCTCCAATTTGTCATCACCTAAATGAAACGAAACAAATAAACTAATAAGGAGCACAATAGAAAATCATAAACATTCTAAACTCTGCAGTTTGGTCTGGATGCCCGGTGAAAATTGTCAGATTTAATATCGATTCTCAATTATTTTGGTGTAAGTAAGAATTAAAGGTATCGAGGAATTGATGTTGACATAAACCTAAATTAAACTCGCCTGCACTTGTTTTGCCTCGAGCCTCACCTGCAGGTGCACCACGTTGAACGCCTCCTCCATGTAAGGGTACCCCACGCCGTGCATGGCGGTGTATGTGAACTTGAGCGGTGAGCGCACATTCACCATGGGGTAGACCACAGTGCCGCGCAGCAGGTCGAAGTACGCATCCCAAACCACCGAGTAAGGATCCTTCAGCAAGTCGCTGGTCAAGAGGACGGACGTGTCCCACGATGTCTCCCAAGGAGTAAGTTGCTCAACAATGCTCTTCTGGATGTTCTTGTCGTGGGGGGGGATTATCTACATGTGGGCAAGTCAATTCCCTAGGTCTCAACTAAAGTGCAGTTATGCCAACTTTCGACAAAGAAGACTTGTAGCCATTAAAACAGTCGTATGGGCCGGCTAAAATTAGAATTTTTAGTTCAAATTTACGATAAAACTTAACATTTTGTTATTTACCAACGAGAGATGCCAATATGCTGAGATTATGCCATTAATTTACTAGTCAAGTTATTTTCTCTAGATTTTAATGATATTTGAATGAAAAGTAATTAAAACTACATATTTTAAGACAATTTTATCGTCTATTAATGTAGATTAGAAATAAAGAAAAAACCACCAAAACATTTAACGTAATTTCTTTTATCCACTATATTTCAAACGTCTCTAGGATTAGACTAGTTTACCTCAATTTGAATTTTTTAAATTTTTATGTAATGAAATTTATAGTTACTTAATCTGTGGCATTAGGAAGTTCATTGTTGCACTTACAAAAGTACACCACTTAACCAATCTTCAGCTAGTTCTATCCAGTCCATCTCATTACACACAATCCCTATCTTTAGTTAGTCCCATCCAGTCCACCCCATTACACCCTATCCCTATCTTGAGCTAGTTCTATCCAGTCCATCTCATTACACCCAATCCCTATCTTTAGTTAGTCCCATCCAGTCCACCCCATTACACCCTATCCCTATCTTGAGCTAGTTCTATCCAGTCCACCTCATTACGTCCTATATCTTTCAGGTCCATTCTAATGTTATCCTCCCATCTGCGTCTAGGTCTTCCCAGCGGCCTCTTCCCATTGGGTTTCCTGAGCACGGTTCTAGATTCTCCCATTCACGCTGCATGTCCTGCCCACCGTAATTTAAGAGACTTGACTATCCTAATAATGTCTTGTGATGAGTACTGGGTATGTAACTCATCATTATGTAACCTGATTTCAGTTGTATTATGATTCCAAGATACAGAGTAGGGAACAGAATATATAGGATATAAATACACAGCACATGCAGCACAACGATTAAAACCGTTTCTTTATTCCGATCATCAGAGAAACATGGAGCTGTCAAAAAACCCAAGGCGAGTCGTAGCCAGTTCTTAAAGTAAGTGACTCCCCCCACTCCGGCAAAACATCGTTTGTCGCTATATCACCGTAAAGATACAACCCTCAAACCTACCGTCACCTTCCGTCAAAATCAAGTGCCTCGTTAAGAGTGAACATCACCTAGGATTAGCAACACTTTGGCACACCGTCACTCGATGTACAGATCTAAATCTCAGTCAAATTTCAGGCTCTCGCGTGCCCAAGTTATTTTACATAAATATTAAGAATGTTAGCCGATAAATTATGATAAAATACTTAAAACAGTGCAATACATTTTTCCGTTTAAGTTTTAAACCTGTTATAAACACGCCTTCTTATCTTGTGGCTTCAGTTCTGCCATTTTATTGGCAAGTATATGCTAAAGTTCCAGAGGTTTTATGTAAAGTGGCGCTAGACAAAGTAATCCTAGAGACCCACGACATTAGTTAAGTTGGCAACAACCAGAATATCTTTAACCCCTATTAAACCAAACTATCCCCACTGGACCTGTGATCCGTTCTGCCAGTACACTTTGTATCCGTTGTCCTCCTTGGGGTTGTGGGAAGCCGTGATCATGATCCCCGCCGACAAGTTGAAATGTGTCACTGTGTAAGGGATGAACGGTGTGGGGCAGACCCTTGAGAACAAGTACACAGGGATCCCCCGGTTCAGGATGATAGCGGCCGTCAGCTCGGCAAACCTGAGCAAACATCGAGGTCATCACTTATAAATATGTTGCAAATTAAAAAAAAAACTTAACCCATTCCCTGGTGTGTGTATAGCTCAAAAAACAACTTCATACTTAATCCATCCTATAGTTAGCTTTCTCCACACTTCCCTATCCTTGCATATTCCCTTCTCTTCAACAACATCCATACACCGAGTCATACATGCTATTTCATTTTTAAAGCTCTTAATGTTTCTCTTTCTCACACATTCATCTACAACATTCAGCCACATCTTACTTGGCCTGCCCCTTCCTTTTGATCCACACACTCTACCTTCATATATTTGCAGCGTCACTCAATCCACACTCATCCTCTCAACATACCCAAACCAATGTAAAACGCTTCTTGTCCTATTGGATTCCCTTTCAACACCACACTCCAACTTAGGTAAAATTATTATTATTATTATTAGCACCGCGTCTTACTACCCGTTCGGGTTATACGCATTAGGTAAAATTAATATGGCCTTAATATTACTACTAGACACTGAAAGATCTAAGGTGGTACCTTTTACTGTTGTATCGGCCGTCATAGCCGATGGCGACCCCTCGTAGAACACTCTCTGTGCACGCTTCTTGCAAGTATGTCACCAAACCCTGGGTCGTTTGGATAATAACCAGGTCGTTCATGTTTCCCGGTCCGGGTCCCATCGCCCCCCTGATACCCGCCGTGCCAAATGTCAGCCTTGAGTCAAACATCGCCTCCAGTTCCGATACGTTCATGTTGTCGACCAGTGATTGGATCGCTTGGCTGGTCTTCTCGTTCTAAACAGGGTTGTTTGAGTGTCACTTTTCTTAAGCTCTCCGGTGATGGCAGTACTGGAGTTTAGCCCTAGAATACTACCGTCATATAGTACTGTATTGCCATCAATACGTAAATCCGATGTAATAACAGATAAAAACTTTCATAAGTTTCTTATCTGTATTTGGTTAATTTCGAAATCAACATAGGACCTACTCCTCTATAATGTGGGGCCGCTGTCGTTAGTGATGATAGTTCCAACATTTGCGGATAGAGGGTATCATGTGGTCAGCACAACAACCCCTGCGGCCGTTAATCTCAGTTTCCTAAACGGGAGTTGCTACTTTTTTTTATTCAAATAGCTCATAATTTGTTCTCATGGGGTTGAGTTTGACCTTGTTCCAAACCCACTGCTTCGCAAATAAATTTAGAAAGAGCCGGAGGTCGAACCCGGTATCTCTGGATCTGTAGTTAGGAACTCTGACCACTAGCCCAAAGAGGTGATTAAAATCAATATACACCAGATTACAAAACAAAAAGAATCAACATCTTTAAAAACCTGTGTATATATAATTAAACATTTGTATATTTAAAATATTTTTATAACCGAATCAAGTTATTAGTAAAAAAAATGAAAATATTTATAATCAACCAATTTTTAACAGTAGGCCTATGGGAACAGTTACTTTTGGTGTTCCCCGCAAACATATTAATACTATTAGTACATATATCTGAATTCTACTTCCAAATAACGTAATATAAGGTCCAAGATGCAACCATCCGTCAGGACAGCGAATTGTTGACTGACCGGTGGAGGCATAGCTTGAAGGAGGGGAGGCTCGCTTGCCGAGGGGATGAGTGGGGATCAATTGTTCAGGTACTACACGTATAATTTACATACGATAGCGTTATAGTGTTAAGCGACAAATTGGCCAAGCTAGGGGCAGTGGGGGTAAGATGAAAAAAAAATGAGTGAATTTAAACAGTAATTATTGTGAAACCTCTTTCTGTGCAACTGTCTGGGATTGAACCTCTGTCCCCCCTTAGGCCAGAGTTGTATGATAACTTCAACTAGTATCCTTCACAAATTATTTCTGGTATTCTTAATATCTAATATATCTACTCTCTTTAAGAACAAATTTTCCCGTGTGTGACAGAGTTTTCTATGAGTGCAAGTTTGCATACAAAAATATAACTGATGAATCCTTTACTTACCCTGTAAAGCAGCAAGCTTAACTTTGATTATTCCACTATGGTACAGCTCATAAGATATTACCATAGTGTAATACGTCAAGGTAAGGCAACTAGCTTACAGGTTAAATGAGGTGTACAGTCCAATTTTAATATAACGAGCCTTTAAGAAAATACAAACATATTTGTTTGTATTCAAACAAAAATATATTTTACTGTTATTGTCCTCAGTAGGTAGTCCTGAGTTTGATTCCTGACATGGCTGAATAATTTATCATTGTTGAAATGTGGGTTTTCCCGTTCACAGTGATGAACTAATGGACTGGGGGCTGGGTGTTGTGTCTGTTCTAGATATAAGTTAGCTTATAGCTCATGTGTTGATATTATCAGTCAGTTCACATTTAATATCTATTATTTTTTTTAAAAATAGTTGTTTTAGAGGTTTTGAAAATGTCTATCAAAAGTGACAACCACAGATCCGTAGGAATACATTGAAGTAGATCTGGTAGCTTTACAAGCTGTTGGATAAGGCCTTTCCTACGAAAATTGTATAAACCTCTAGGGATATTTTTTTCAACCATCGCGTCTTTCTACCCGATCAGGTTGTACACATTAGTTAGGGATGAGGAAGGTTGAATTTAGAGAAAGTGCACCCACATTTTCATGTAGGGAGAGTAGAAAACCATTTAAGATAAACCACACTCAGTAGACCCGGCAGGATTCGAACCTTGATCCGCCCGTCATCGGCAGTCCAATCTATTGTGAGAGTGACGCCTTAAACCACGCAGTGATGTTTTGGTTATTTATTACCTTGTCCCATTCAAGCCATTGGTTGATTCGTTGATCCAAGTCCTCGTTCAATGCGAAGCGGGAATGTATCATGTTTGAAGCTCCAGGTCGATCCTTGTAAACAATCAACACTTAAGTTTGTCCTACGACAGTCTCTTTAACGTTAATAACTCTTAGAAAAGGGGTAAAAAAAACAGTTTGTTATATTCTTTGAATTAAGTTGGTTATATAACTTTAATCCCAGTCAAGTGATAACATGCTGATAACACTTTATTTTCCTTGCAACTGCCCTACTATCATAAGTGTTGAAACCTTGAAGTTGGTGCAACCCAAAAGAAACAATATATTTCCGCCTGACCTTGTTTGACGATATGACGGTCCACAAGAAGACTCACAGAGATTGTCATAAAGCTAGGATATGTGCTCTGATTTTTTTTGTAATAAATTATGAATCATATTAATAAAACTATTGCTTCTTATGAAATTAAGTATGATAAATCCTAAAACATATAGGCTTGCATATCTAATGATATATTAGCTATAGTCCAGTTTTCATATAAAAAACCTNATCATTGATGTTATTTTAGATGTATTAATAATATCTATCAAAAGCAACATCTGCAGTTCACATGAATTGTATCAATAAATGAAAGAAGACGTAGTAGATTTCCTGGGTTTCAGATAAGAGGCAAAGCCCCTACCTTGCATGTTATGTTACTATTATTAAGATTTTATTACCTCTAATTCCTATTGGAACTGTTTTCTTTTGGCATTTTAATTCAAGCTCATTACTATCCATTGTGAAATATATTCGAAATAACTTTTCAAAATTACATTTTATAACACTCATGCAATCAATAATCGTAATTATTAAATCTTATTTTATCTAAACAGTTAAAAAAACACTTAACGAATGCATAAGATAATAATGTAAAATATATTTTCATAAAATAATACTTACTTCAGCACTGGCTTAAAACAAAACAACAAAACTTATACGAATTATTTATATATATTTGTACATAAAAATGCAGACACTCAAATGTGCGCACAGCGCCATATTAATCAGCTGTTTCTTTCGCATTAAAAAAAATTGTTATTAGTAGCTGTCATTTCATTTGACCTAACCTCAAAGAGAATGAATAATAGTTTTTACAACTATACCAGTCTATTAGCTAATGTATTTAGATTCACTAATACATATTTTTAAGCGATAGACTTCGAATTGAACTTGGCTTTTTATTTGCATAAATTTGAAAGCACATAATGGACGTTGGAATAGTAAGAGTGGCTGAAGATCAAGATTTTGCAAAGCTCAAAGAGCTTATTGATAATCACACGAGCTGGAAGTTGGAATATAATAAAGGATCCACGAAAGTATGGACAAAGTCTGTCTCGGGCACAAACTTCAAAATGATCAAAGTAAGTAGATAACAGGCTCAATTTGATTTTAAGCTCTTTTTTTTTTTTTTAGGTTGAGATTGAACCCTAGACTAGCTTCCGAGTCTGATATAAGTTTGTTACCTGATTTTTGATTACAGTCGATGCTTACTCCCAATTATTATGGACATAAAATAACATAAATAGATCTACTACCAAATTGATCTCAAGCCACTATTGGGGGCATATTAATTTATAACAATATAATATTGTGAACTAATAATTCAAAATAGTAGACAGGGTTGATTCAGTCATTGCCACTTCTAGCTCTAATTTGAAAGGCCAAAGTCTGAATAGCACTCGGTGGCCCCAATGGTGAATATTTCCATGGTGCGGTTTCCTATTTCCTCTTGAGGTGAACTCTAATTTATTTCCTCGCCTTATAGATTATAAAGTTTAAGTTGCTACAGTAAATCATATTACAACCAAATAAAACAATTTATCGGCATTATTCGTCAGACTTATCACAAGACGGGTACACTCCGTTTACACTGAAAAGGGTTTGGTCTTACCTAGACGTTTTACACAGTTTATTTATCTGATCACCAAACTCTTCCTTCACCTCTGACAAGACATCTTGTGAATGTGGGGAATGCTAGGCCTCCACCGTGGTTCGGATCCCACGTTAAACTGTAGGTCCTCCATTTCATCTCACAATCACCCTACCATTACACATTAGCGTAAGTGCGTATAACCCGAATGGGTAGTAAGACGCGGTGCTAATAATAATAATAATAATAATAATAATAATAATAATACACAGTTTACACACCATAGTAGAAAATTTCAAGGTAAATCTGCGACCTTTTTAGTGGAAATGAAGTGTACACCCTAACTTCTTTTCTACTTGCATATTATTATTATTATTATGTGTTCTGTCTTATGAATGGTCCATTCTTTTTGTCAGTGAACTTAAATCGCCATTGCGCCAGGTGTTCTCTGCCTCCTCATTCAGCTCCCAGAATTTTCTTCTTTCCTTCAAGTCATCCAATATTTTATTCCTACTTCCATACAGCTGTCCTTCGACGACGTGCACAAGACAGTTCCTCATAAGGATGTGTTTGATCCAGTTCGCTGTACGTCATGTATCAGGTGTCTAAAGGCCTAACTAATTTTTCATGAAGCACTTCTCATCTAACCTCACAGGCAGCAGCCTCTTAAACACCAAGTAAAATTTAAAAAGTAAACTTTTGGCTGGAAATAAAAAACCCACATACTAAATCAAACTTTTGGAAATTGGTGACCTGGCGGTCTAGGGGTAAGGTGTCAGACTTCTATGCCGGCGGCCGGGGTTCAATCCTCGATCCCGGCACAGATTTATCTGATTACCAAACCCTTCCTTCACCTCTGACAAGACATCTTGTGAATGTGGGGAATGCCAGGCCTCCGCTGTGATTCGGATTCCACGTTAAACTGTAGCTCCCCCATTTCATCTCACAACCACCCTAACATTACACATTAACGTAAGTGCGTATAACCCGAACGGGTAGTAAGACGCGGTGCTAATAATAATAATAATAATAATAATAATGATAATGATGATGATTATTATAATTATAATAAAATAATATAATAATAATAATAATCTTTTGGAAAATCCACTTTAAAAAAACTTTGAATTCAAGTGTACCAGCAAACAATAAAACTCCTGTAAGTAAATATCTCAAATAATCGACAGTACAATGTTTTTGCTACTCGTGTATTTTTCGTATAGTCCAGGATACATCGTATTTGTTTCAGATCCGCAGCATCTTCTCGGATGTGTCCCCCGTACAAATGTACGATGTCTTGCATGATCCAGAATATCGTAAAGTTTGGGACCAACACATGCTAGAGTCGCATGATATCGGCTGCCTTAACCCCAACAATGATGTTGGCTACTATGCAAGTACGTACACATGTTTAATAACGCCCCACAAGCGCTCAATCTATAGTTTTCATCCAGAGCCGCTGAGCTTGAACTTCACGACAGTGGTAAATCTCTACCAGTTACACTCGCGCATAACACTTATAACTTACTTGTCTAGACCATCTCACATTTAATTACACTAATAAGGGCGAGGTGAGATAGGCCCTAACTAGAATTTAAATGCGATGTAACCTAGTTTGCGCGGAGAGAAGCTAAGAAACTATTTTTTTGAAAAACCACCCTCGATACATCCGGTCGAGATTTGAAACCCAACCTCCCCATCAGTGGTAAAGGTAAGATTGACACTTATTCTGCATTTCTACCATTGCGGGTATTCGTGATTTTAAGTGAGATTATAATCAGGAGGCTAAAAACTGGGTGTGATAAACACTAATCGAAGAAATAAATAATGACACACAGTAACTGCTAACACTAGCAAGCTGACCTTGACCTGAGAGGTCAATTTAGCATCCACTGTCACGTTAAGTTGAAATGATTAATTCCGTAATGTGGGCTCCCAACTTCTCTTTAGGTTAAGTTTGTGTATTTCCACTTCGACAGAGGTAGATTTTGAAAATTGACTTTTTAAATTTTCGGTTTACTAATATTATTTAACACAAGTGTTACTCAACGATTTATTACAAGGGTTAGGAATGGGTTGGATAGTTTATAGGAGCTACATCCTTCATTGCATCCTTCATTGCATGGAAAGAGTATTTGAAAACCATCCCCAAGTGCAATCGACTTCAAATATCAACCTCTTCATCCTCGGTAATCTAGTCTATTGAGAGAATTTCTCCATAAACTGTGTGAGCACCAGTGCTGATCTGATGATTTGCCCTTTTCCAACACCTCGGTCTGCATGAACACCAATGTATATTTGATGATGTGTACTTCCCACACCTTAGAATGCATAAACAATAGTACAAGTCTGTTGATGTGTGCACACCTCACACCTAAGACCGCATGAGCACTGGTACTGGCCTTTCGATGCGTGCAACTATCACTATTTGACTCCCGGCCGAGGAACTCGAGTCAGCTAAAAGTTGTTGTAACCTGCCTGACGTGCTTGACCCTCGCGCAACTGTGTGTGTGTGTGTATGTTACAATCGTTGGTGGCATCGCGTCAACTAACGTTACGATTGTTGTCGCAGTGTCGTGCCCAGCGCCGCTCAAGAATCGAGACTTTGTCTTGCAGAGGTCCTGGCTGGATACAGGACAGGAGCAATACATCCTGAACCACTCGGTGTACCACAAGGACTTCCCTCCTCGCAGAGGACTCATTCGAGCCAGATCCTTCCTGACAGGTAAGGAGGTTTGCTAGTAGAAATTGTCTACATTAATAACAGAACTGTGTCTGCTGTTAAGAAAGTTCACTGCAATCATAAAGGTACATACAAACATACTTATAAGTATCCTTAGGACCTAATGTTTTCTTGGAGATTCGCTAATTCATCAAACACATCATTTGGAGTGAATATTTCACCCAGGATTTAGCGGCGGGAAGGGGTTTTCAAACCTTAGTAACCCATTATTTTTTTAGCACCCCAATTTTTTAATTATTATTATTATTATTATTTAGCACCGCACCTTACTACCCATTCGGGTTATACGCTTTAAGTACTAACTACGCTAATGGATTAGGAATCGTGAAGGTTGAATTAGAGGAAGTGAACCCGCATTGCATGGAGGTAGAGTGGAAAACCATTTATGAAAAACCACCCCCAGTTCACCTGACCGAGATGTGAACCTCAATCTCCCTGTCCTCGGCAATCGGTCTCAACACGACTGGCGCGTTATCCAACTACGTCACCGAGGCGGGTGAACCCCAAATTACTACTGGTTTGGGTTGTACACATGTCTACTATGTTAAGGTGGTAAGGATAAGGAAGGTTGAATTTAGAAGAGATGTATCCAAAACATGTCTGGAGTTAGAGTGAGAAACCATTTAGGGGGAGGAGGGGGGGGGGG